>OX463849.1:40979233-41082049 GCA_949825065.1 Odontocerum albicorne
TGAGAAAAATTCACTAATATTTCAAGGTCATGTTATTGACAGATGTCCAACCTTACGATAATGACATTTTACATCTGACAATTTTAACCATAACTTACTGGTGGCGCCAACTTTTGTCAAACGAGGTGACGTATTTGTACACCCAAAATATATATATATATATATATATATATATATATATAATATATATATATATATATATATATATATATATATATATATATATATATATATATATATATATATATATATATATATATATATATATATATATATATATATATATATATATATATATATTATATATATGTATATATATATATATATATATATATATATATTTATATATATATATATATATATATATATATATATATATATATATATATATATATATATATATATATATATATATATATATATAGATATATATATATATATATATATATATATATATATATATATATATATATATATATATCTATATATATCTATATATATATATATATATATATATATATATATATATATATATATATATATATATATATATATATATATATATATATACTATATATATATATATCTATATATATATATATATATATATATATATATATATATATAATATTATATATATACCTTCTTATACAGCTCCTACGATTCCTCTGATTTTGCATTTACTTCTTTCAAAATATCATACACTTGATCCAATCATACTTTCGTTGGTTTTCCGCTACCATGCCTTCCTATCACATTTACACTATATATTTGTTTCGTTAGTCTTTCTTCATTCATTCGTTCTACATGGCCGAACCATCTCAGAATGCTCTTTTTTATCTAGCTCAACACATGAGCCTTAAATTCACATTTAACGCTAATGTCTTCATACATATTATGTACATAAGAAAATCCAAATAATGTGAGTCATTGTATTATTAATTCAGGATGCAACAAACTAGGCTATTGCCGGTGTCTTGTTGGTCATTTTTACATCAATATTTTCGTTTCTATATATGATTCATGTAGTCCAGGTAACAATACATTTTCAACTTATTTTAAACTGTTTTCACATGATTCTATGAAAAATACATAGGGGTGGCTTTACAATACAAAACGAATTCCAAATGAAACATATATCGAAGGATAAAAATAAAATATGTTAAAAAACAAAGCCTTGACAAAGCTTAGTAAGAATCAGGGCCACGAATTGATATAGTATATCTATTTTTTACATCCGTAGAGTATTTTTTTTCATGAGCAATCGTGAAATCTATGAAGTTTTTCTTATTATAATTGACGGAAAAAGTTCAACAGAAGATTATGTTGAAAAGAGATAACCATCGTTGTTGTTTAATCATTATTATTGATGAGAAACAAGAAATAAGACACCTGCAAGAAGTTTAAATATTTTAAAAGGAAACACGAGGAGCTCAAAATTATAAAAACCTTAAAGTGAAAAAAAACAATTTTGCTCTGAAATTTCGATCAGCGTTTTTTTACGCAATTAACGGTAATTTTAATAGAATAATTGAAGTGAGTAAATTCTAGAGGGTGTGACAATTGTAAAACACTCAAGTGAAATACTGCATGAACATCTAAAATCACTTGATGTATGTGAGAAGTGGTGCATATAAAATGAAAGTGAACGCTGTAATGATAGGATTTATAATAATGATTCATTTTGTTGTCTTCTCTCTTTAAACAAATGAAGTGTTGATAAAAATCAAAAACTAAATTTTCCAAATAAGTAATAATTTTGATTACTTTCCTCATTTTCTTTTATTATACAATATTTAATATTTATTATATATACATTTTGTTTCATCATTCATGGGGGTTTATTGGACAAGGAGTACTTTGGTCTCCCCTTATACCGCGCTGCCCAAGCGTATTGGTATGAGGTTTTATTTCGGGTTTTCCATCCCTACATCACTCTTGTCAGAGTGTTGGAAGTTTTCTTATAATCTTATATCTTCCGGTAGAAGGGATTTTAGATTAAGATGGAAGACGGGAGAGGTAGATCACTATCGGAGAGGAAATGGAGTGATAGTGAACGGCTCGGAGTCCTCGGGATCGCTAAGCCCGCGTTCGTCGGATAAACAAACCTCCGGACGAAACACATGGATTCGCAATATAACAAAAGTAGAAGACATTATAAAGGTGTGCAAAAGAATGAAGTGGCAATGTGCCGGACATGTAGCCAGAATGTCAGACTCCCGATGGACATCCGAAATAATCCAATGGTATCCAAGAGGCATAAAGAGGCCTAGAAGAAAACCGAAGGTACGCTGGATGGACGAAATCAGGAAGCATGGCAGCATCACGTGGAATCGGCGAGCAAAGGACCGAACTGTTTGGAGTCAACTTGGGGAGACCTTCATCCAGCAGTGGATCGACCCTGGTTGAAAATGATGATGATGATGATGATGATATATACATTTAGTTGAATTTAATTGAACAATTTGCGTAATATAAGAAGTTTTGTGTCGTTTAGTGTAAAATTATTGTAGCTAAGTCAGAAATAGTCTTGTTTACACTAACAAAAGCAATTGAAAAAAACTCTTGATTTCTAGTCAGTAACGTAACGTGTTTCATTCCTGATTTTTTTTCGTCTCCATCATCCTTTTATTTTCCTTTGATTGGTGATATATCATTTTCACTTTTATTTTTAATGAATTCATAAAGATGAATAATCATTTGAATACTTTTTGCGGCCATGTAACTTCCTTTATTTACTATTGTCTCGTTGGTTGAAAAATATCGCTGCTTGGCAATAAGCCTGCAAGATTATAATACAGTGTTCTTACAATACAGTGTTCAATAAAGAAATAGAATAATTAATTTGTATTATATAATATAAAACTTTCATTGTACATAGTACAACATGGCAGGCGTATTGAAATATGGCAATCTCTTCCAGTTAACCAGAAAGTTGTTAAAGAGGCCTTAAGTAAAAACTAGACTAGAATACTTTTTTTAAAATCTAAATTCCAACGGGAATCTAACTCACTACAGTCAGGCTGGAAGACAAGCGTCTTACGAACTAGACACGAAAAACTATTATTATTGTGAATTACTTTAATAATAATAAAAGGACAATTTGTATAGCGCCGTTTAGAGAGCAGACTTTTATAAGGGCGCTCTAACTCGGGATTTGAACCCAATATTATTGACAAATTAAAAACATTACAAAATTAATATTTATGATTTGAGTATAATGATAGGAAGGTGATGGCTGTGGTTATAATAATTTCCTGCATTGGCATATATTTAAATAAATACATTTTGTCAGAAAACTTACCAAGGGAAGTTAAACTAAAAAGAAACTTGAATATATTTTGTATAGCGATTCACTCAATTCAATTCAAATAATAATTTAATAAAGCGTCGTTTATAGAGCTAACTCTCATTAAAAGCGCTTTAGCTCGGGCATCGAGCCCACTTATACTAAAATCCTATCTTGCAGTCAAAGCAGCGCTCGAGCGAATAATTTACAACATTTTCTCGACTTACATCACAACCTTGTGTGACCACCGCTACGTGGCAATCTTCTCCGCTGTTTTGCTATATCTTAAAATGAAAATCAGATTTAAAATATATATTTTTTAAACTGGGTTTGTCTACCTCGGGAGCAAAATAACATGGGACGGTCGGTCCAAGAGCGAGGTCGACAGCCGTATACATACGGCTAGACTTGCATTTAATAAAAGGTCGAAAATAATAGAATCAAATAATATAGACCTAAAACTGAGAATACTCCTCATCAAGACCTATGTATGGAGTATCTTGATGTACGGCTGCGAGACATGGTGCCTATCCGAAAGAGATAGACGAAGACTAGAGGCTTTTGAGATGTGGTCCTATAGAAGACTATTAGGAATTTCCGGAGAGACCACATCACAAATGAAGAGGTTCTCCAACGAATCGAAGGAGGAAGGCACCTGCTCAGGATCCTGTCCGAAAGGCGTGCAGGATGGATCGGTCATATAATACGACAAGAGGGCCTCTTGCATGCCATAATGGAGGGTATGACCGAGGGGACAAACTCTAGGGGACGCCCACGCCGAGAGTACCTGGAGGACCTGTTGGTGGACGTGCGCTGCTCAACATATACAGATTTAAAAAGAGCCGCACAGGACAGGGAGGAATGGAGGAGAAGAGTTGAAATTGCTGCAAACCAGTCTTAGGACTGCAACCACGGAGAGAAACTGGGTTCCAGCAGTAATCGAACCTGCAACCTCCGAATCGGAAAACTCTTATCAACTAAGCCACAGAATTTGTCATTGGAGCATCTTAGGTCTTCTACGAGTAAAAATAAGATTTCAGCGTAGTTTAAAAATGATGTTGTGGAATGTTTTATACTCGTATATTTTGTCTTTTTATAATGCAATAAATATGTATTTTTTTAAATTTAAGCTAGTCTAGTATATAGATGAGGGCGGCTAAATTCCCATCCTCGCGGCATTTGATGAGTGATGATTTGCCGAGAACAATAATTAATAAGGAGCGCCATTGTGCGCCAGCAACAGTAATAACAAAGTGCCGATACCAGAGCTGCGCTAGGGCATCAGGCATCGGAGTGCCAGATCGGTCGAGCCTTGAGCCCGACCGCCCGCCCGTCCCGGCCGACTCAGGCGAAATATTGTTTCAACTCGACTATTAAAGAGCTTTGCCGCTTAATCAATTATGTTATGTCTGAGTATTCATTTATTAATCAGAACCCCCGTGCGAGAAAGGTTAACTCGAAAAAACTAAATAAATGTACGAATTCAATGAAATTTGAAAATAAAATATATTCCTTTTTTTTATATTGATTTCTGTTTCTTAATCTATTTTCTATCTTGCTTTCTATTAGGATGTGTCTTTTTAAATATACTCGTATATATATGCAGACTCAAGAAAGTTTCTAATGTATAGGCCACAGTCCCCAATTTCCTATGTTTGCATTCTCCGTGATTATTTTTTGTATTATTTAAAAAAAAAATCAATTCCCCGAAAATAAATAAGAAGATATTCTTTAGAGCGCTTTTTAAGAGAGCGATCTTTATTTGAGCTTTTTTGTATCTTTTTCTTTATAAATAGATATTTTTGAAAAAAAATTATAATATTGTTTAATTTTTTTAAGATTTAAGCTTTAGCAAACAGTTCAAATTGAAATGAGTCAAATTATTCAGCTTTTTTGTAAGTAATGTTAATTCACTAACAATACTATTGTTACCTTATCATATCCATGAATAAAACCCCATATATATGATGATATGGAATGGAATGGAATGTTTTATATTTTTCATACATGACCTGTGAAATATTCTGGAGGCAGAATTGACCGTAGATGAAATACGTAATTAGAACACCATCTATGATCAAGAACGATTTGACAAATATATTTTTTACGACCAATGTTGATATGATCATAAGAAATAAGCAGTTCTAAGTCAACATTTATTGTATTGTATTACACTTTCGTTGTATACAGTACAACCTGGAGGTTTATTGCCATTTGGAAAATTATATTTATGAAACCAAAACGTTTTTTTAGTGGAAAAAAAACTGGAAGATTTAAACAAAAAATGGTACAAGCGATAATCAAACTCGTAACCCACAAATTGGAAGAAAGACATCTTACCTACTCGGGCAAAGAGGTCATCAAGATGTTCACTTTTATAAATATATGTATAATTAAAACTTCATGATAAGTTTTATGTAAAATAAAATAAATTTACATTGATGTGTTCATATTTTTATGGCGTCTTATTTTTAAATTATAATTTTATTATGTTACGTAAGGTTACATGTGTTATATCTTACAGGTTAACATTAAAACTATTTGCAAAAAAATTACAAAATATATTCCTTTGGCGAACATACACTGTAACTCTCTAAATAGGGAATGTGTACTTTTAAACCTGAAAATCATCTTAAAAAATCATTCAAATCTAAAAAAATATTGTAGTTAAGAAAACATAACAGTCTCTAAATGAGTTAAGATAACATAACAGTCGGAGACTAGCTCAACTTGTCAGCCTGCACGTTCCTTGTAGGCTCACATGGTAAAATATTTCATTAGATGATCAAAAAGTGACTACTAATTATTTGTATAAATCTTGAAAAACGTCGTCGTTGCTAAGTCGAGGATCTCCTCGTCATTCCAACGTCGATTCAGTTGGAGAGAGAAGGTGTGCCTTTTCTCTTTTGGCCTTTTCTTTCCTCCTTTTGAGTGAGTAAGCCGCTGCACACCAGAAAACTCACTGGCCACACCACTATGATATACTGGATCCGATGGCACACCTCAAGTGAGACAATCGTAGCACACCGGCATGATTTTTTTTCCTTTTTGGAAGAATAGATATGACCGAAGTCATAGGTATCCTTTAACTTCCAAAACTAAACGGAAAAAATACCTGCGTCATTCGAGGGAAGAAACACGCAATGGGATTCGAACCGACGATCTTTACGTTGATAGATTTTTATATGACTTTGACTACTTACAAAAGCAACGTGAAGAAGCTGTTCTTGGCTTGAGTATGTTATATGTATTTGATTTATTATATTTGGTTAATCTTATGCTGTTTTTTTTTTGTACAACACTTCTAACATGCGAATGTTGATTTTTAATTGTTATGCAATCTTTAGTACCAAAAAATTCATAGTGATTGATAACTTGTTTGGAGTTTCGGTCCGATGGTAGGACACCTTACTCCTTCATCGGATAAGTTCTGACTGTTTTGATATTTTGGAAATTTTGGATCTTTTTAGGAGTCGGGAAAGGATAGGTTTGTGGTAAATGTTTTGATTTTATGAATGATTATGAGAAGTTATAAAACGATTAAATACATAAATAAATGTGATAGTATATACATAATATTACATAAGAATATACATTTAGTTGTGTCGTCACACACGAATATATTGAATGGGTGAAAAATAATGGTTATGAATAAAATATAGTACGAAAGTGAATATAGTATGTAAATATATATAGGTAATTAAGTGGATAAGGAGACGTGTGTGACTTGTATAAATATATTAAAAATGTAAAAAATGTTTATTGAAGGTGGTAAATGTGGTTGCCTAAGGGGGTAAACTGTCTTGCGGAGGAGCTGTCGATGTAGGGGAATCCAGAGTGACGATCGGTGGGTCATTTGGGGGGGTGATTACGGTTAAGGAGTGGGGGTTCGGAGGGGCGTTTCGTAATATTGATTTCGGGCGAGTGTGTCTGAATCTGGTGTTGGCGCTGTAGTTATCTAAGGATTTTATGATTGGGTTGGGATGACAGGATACAGAGCTGTAAAACCTCTCGGCCAGAGCGCGCATATGTTCGGGGATGGTATGTAGTTTGATATCCGCGTGGAGTCTAGAGTTACGTACTATGTAGGGTGCTTTTAAGATTATGCGGAGGGCTTTGTTTTGAATGACTTGAAATTCATTTGGTTGTTTAAAATAAATAAATAAAATTATTTAAAACAAAAAACTTTAATTTGAAATGTATTTCCAAAGTTAGTATGTAATTGTCATGAACCTCTTGTATCCGCCGTCAAGAAGGCGGCGATTCTTTGTATTGTCCGTTACCCCCCGCGGGGCCCCTCTTCAATGATAATTTACTCTCTTTCTAATTGTACCTATGCTTTACCTCTTTTCATATACACACAATTCATCTCTGCCTTCAATCTAAACAAACCTAATACACACATTGTCACTATTTTACTAAAAAAGCTAATAAAATTCTAGTAATCGCCTCACTTCTATCAATGCGCCTTGACGAAAATATTTGGTTTTGTAATTTATTTTTAACAAACACTGTTCATTCCACTTTTTTGTGACGGTATAACCCTACCGGTTTCAAGGCTTTCACCTCATCTTCAGGGGAGCGCAAACAAGACTAAATGCTGTTCGAACTGGTACCGATATAGACACTTCAACGGTTGGAGGCTGGGGGGTGAGGAAGGCTAGGGATAATTTCGGCCAGGAGCGGGGAGATTTGGTTATGAAATATTTGGTTATGAAATAAGTAATAGAACGATATTTGTCTTTACTTATTCAAACCTTGTAATTTTACATTGTCTTATTATTTTATTATCATCAGTCCATGAATTACAATTTTAATGTCTTCAGTTAAAATGCGAAATACAAACATGGTCTTCTTCCTGGCACTGTTCCAACTCATTGCCTAGGTAGGCTGTTGGGGTCGGCTCTTCTCGTTCTTTGGCTGTATATTCTTCGGTTCAAGGTGTCGCTTTCATCTAGGCCGTTTCTCTGCAAGATTTTGGAGCATTGAGTCATCCAGGAGTTCTTTGGTCTTCCTCTGGACAGATGTCGAGGAAGATCCATGTACATTGCCTGATTTACAGTATGGTCTGGTGGTCTCCGTCTTATGTGCCCGTACCATCTCAGCTGTCGCTCTTCCCGCTTACTATTTATGTCAGTGACTCTCAGGCTACCACGAATGCGTGAGTTCTTAATTTTATATTTTAGTGATACTCCTGCCGACCACCTAAGTATTCGCATTTCTGCTATTTTAAGTTGCCTAGAGTAGGAGCTGTACATAGTCCAGCATTCTGAGCCATACATAATTGCGGATCCAACGATAGTCTGGTATACCTTTCCTTTCAGTTTTATAGGCATTTTTGCGTCACATAACACTGTTACCGATCTGAATTTCATCAATCCCACACTTATTCTATGGTCAACATCCGCGGCGCACTCTCCGTCTTTGTGAATGAGTGAGCCCAGATACTTAAAGAGTCACAGCCGGCTAATATTTTCCCATCCAGTTGCATTGAAGGAGTTGTGGCATTTGGGTCTTCAAATGGCAGGTACAGATATTCTGTCTTTTTCCTACTAATTTTTAAGCCGTTTTCCTCCAGGATCTTTCTCCATCTCTCCAGGCTGCTCTGCAAGTCACAATAATTATCTGATATCAGTGTTACATCATCTGCAAAAGCATAGTCTTAAGGATATCGTTCATTTCATGACTTATTAGATAATTCTTGACAATTATGGTAAATAATAAAAATACAAAAACACTTTATTTAGTGCATTCATGTGTGCATACCATCACATCATTTCCGCAGAGAGGACGCTGCTCCAGGCTTTTCTATGTCGACACACCTCTTTAGCCTCTTCTACATTCATACACATTCTCATACAACTTTTACGATTTCTCTCACTTTTACGTTTCCTTCTTTCAGAACATAATTCACTTGATCTAACCGTACTTCCTTTGGTCTTCCCCTCATACGCTTTTCACTCTCATTTATATTTTATAACTGTTTTATTAGTCTTTCTTCATTCATTCATTTCACATACCCAAACTATCTTAACGTGCCCTTTTTCATCTTACTTGACACATCAACCGTATGTTCATTTTGTGAATATGGATAATCACTTTACTAGGCAAAGGTTATGATAAAGCAGTCTCATTACTTATTAACAAATTTAATATAAATATTTATCCTAAATACTTAAACATCCAGCTGAAACATTCACACTCTGCATTCATATTCTTACACTAACTAAATTCCAAATTATGTTCAAATTAGTCACTTGCATAATTTCAATTGCTAAATAATTAGTGTAAGAATTGTTATCTAGTTATAAGTAGTATGTAGGTGTTAATTATTTCTAAGCTCTCATATATTAAGATTGAATAAATAAAATAAAATGATATGTAGGAAAATAAGATTAAGTAAGTTCATAAATTATAACATATAATAAAGATTAGTTAAGTAATTAATTTGTTTATATGTATAGTCTTGACAAATGTTTGTACAATAATATACTTTGTTTAATAAAAAAAAGCATAATTTCAACTGCATTATAATTTTGACGACCACATCAAAATCATGTCCAACAATTAATTCTTAATCACAAGCGTGACATTTATTTTACATCAGTCATTTACTCACATGCCTATGGAAATGAATTATTTTATTAAAAATAACCTGCATTAAAAAAAATTATAATGATAACAATGCATCACATAGAATCCTTACTCAAAAGGATGAATCAATTTATTATATTTCTAATAAAATTTAAATAGGATATGATTTAACAATTGTAAGGATGATGTGCTTACCGATTAAGTCATTGCAGACAATTAGTCAATCGTTAATATTTTGATATGACACTCAGAACTGTAATTACTCTTCGAAGTCAACCAATTTCCACATTTAAAGTCAACCAATGATCACATTTAAAAAGTATCTCAAATATACGAATTGCCCCTTTATGAGTTATTTATAGTTTTTTCTATGTTATATTTCCCCCGAATTCTTATTCTATCAATCATTTTATATATGTGAATCAGGATAGCAAAAAAAACTTGAAACAGAAGGAAATAAACATTGAAGTACGTAATCTATCATATTTTGGATATACACGTATAATGCACTATTACGAAAACTATATCTAATTTTTTAGGTTTAAATAAAGTGAATTTTGGATCCTAAAGGATGTATTGGGTGTTAACATAAGTTGTGTCCGTTTTTTTTTCAAATTTAAAAATGAACATCAAAAGTAAAACAAAATGGTAAAAATTATACGTCATTCGAAAGAAAATTTTCTGCTCTACAAGATATTGTGTTGGCTTTTACGTTACATATATTATTTTATTTGATTACAAACCTTCTAAATGGAATGTCAAGTAGACGAAGATGAGCATTTTCGACACCTCCTTCTGTTCGCGTTCAATAGAGGGAATAAAGCTGCCAAAGCTGTTCGCAATATTTGCGAAGTGTACGGTGAAGATGCTTTGAATGAAAGGACAGCTCGTCGAATGGTGTTTTGCGTTTCAAAGATGGTAATTTCGACCTGAAAGACATGGTTCCGGACGACCAGTGGACTTCGATGAGGACCGCTTAAACCATATTATCCATGAAGATCTCCTTCAAACCGTGATGAATTATAGTCACATGATTGTATACCGCAATCTTAAATCAATGGAAAAAGTTCAGAAGTTCGGCGCATGGGTACTACCATTTTGATTTACTTTTGGTGCTCATTTTTAAATTTGTAAAAAAAAAACACCTAATATATTGCAGTTGAAGGAACTGCTACAAGACTTTGGACACACGATTCAATACATTTTTCATTAACGCTGCACTGTATTCAAATAAACTACAAAAGGATATTTTTTAATCATGTAATATCATATGGGTGTATGAAAAAACATATTTGATACGACTTATGAATGGTTAAAATTTAACAATGAATTTTTTTGAAATTAAACATAGCGTGGATAAAAATAACTGAATTCTTTATAAATCTAAGAAAATAGCCATGTGTTAAGGTCTGCAGGTAGAGTGGATTTCATGAGAGTTTGCACTTTTTAACACATTGACAAGCTTACCATAGTGCGTAATATACAAAACGTATCAATGTATTAGTAAGTATCTTAGCCGTGATTGGTTGATGTGATCCGTTAATATTCAACTGACATTCAACTTTGCCGTGATTGGTTGATGTGATCCGTTTATTTGACAAAAAATACGGTGACCATAATGTCTGAAGTTACGAAATTAGGAAAAGGAAGAGCATTGTGTGGACAGACTAAAGAAGTGGTTTTGAATGTTTATAATTACATTAAGAAATAACGGGACACTAGTGAGGAGGTAAATATGCTAGGTTTTTATTTATTATTCAGTGAATTACAGATCTCAATCAATTTTTAATAAATATCAATTTGAGCTATGATAGCGATATTTTTTTTAATTAATTGATAAATGTAGGTATCTGTATAGTTGCATTGTTTGTTAATTTTAAGAACCAGTAGATAATTAAGATTGGTCTGAATAATTTTCTTAGATGGTATGAAACAATGGTAGGTAACCAGATAATATGCATTGCATATCTATGTTAATAATTTTTTGAATCAGTGTTAGGGTAATTTATTTATTTTTATAATACATACACACCTAGTTATAAGTAATTTTTAATTGGTCTTAGTATTTATTGGTGTTAATTGTCTTTTTATTTGCCTATTGAATAAAAAAAAAATTTATATTGACCATTGCATTCATTATTGTCATTAGGTACATACCTCAATCTGATTATTATGGTAAGTATTTTATTGGAATATAAAGTATTAGATAGACAATATTTAAAAATATATTACAAAATAAATTAAAATATGGTCACCCTAAACCAGCAGTGCTAACTCTCGTAAAACCCAATGTAAGGTATCATGAAAATAGTCATGTGTTAAGGTCTGCAGGTAAGATATCATGAAAATAGTCATGTGTTAAGGTCTGCAGGTAAGATATCATGGACGATCCTTTATATGACGACTCTATATATACTCGTATAAGTATTGTTTTCAGAAAATTTGCTTTTTTAAGCAAACATTTTTAAACTCTCAGTAAAGTTTTTAGATTTATTACAAGACCTGTATTATTACGAGGGTTGCTACTTAAGTTTTCAGACAGATAAGTAAAAATAAATATTTATTATCGAAAATGGCTTTATTGTTTTTCAAAATACTCGCCATGATCTCCAAAATACTCTCTCTTTTGACGGCCAAATGTTCATGCAATATTGAATGTATGCGAGTGCCCAAACATGCCTCAATCTCACGATAAGTCAAATGACGATCTTGCAATATCAGTTCACGCACAGCATCGATGTTTTATGGCACAACAACCGATTTTGGACGACCTTCACGAAATTCGTCATGGAGCAAACTACGACCACCAAAATCATCAAAAGTCGAAGCGAGTTGATCGGCACATTGTTGTTGAGTTAGTCCACGTCGAAAATCATGAAAAATCATCGCTCGAAAATATTCACGATTTAATTCCATTTTTTCAAGTCACTGTAAACAACACAAATAGTACTCGTATGACAAAACTTTCTGAGCACATATACCATTAAAAACGTCAAACTTTACGATGCTGATGTCAGATTTGACGTATCTACACTGGTGTTGCCATATCTCAAAACTTAAGTAGCAACCCTCATAACAGTAATACATCCAAACTGGCGTTGGATATACTGGAGATCGTAACTGGGAAATAGTATTGTCTTTGGGCCCATCAAGTCTTTGTGTTTGAGAACCACTGAAGTAGGCATGAAACTTACAGTTTGTTATCTCATACAATGACAATACTACCGCATGTTAATATATAACACACACTATCGGTGCTCAATAGTATTGTTATCAGACGAACTGTCGGATCTGACTAGAACCTTTTTCCTTCCGTACGTGAGTCCATAGTTTTTTTCTTCATAAAAATATTGATTATATTATTACACTATGTTTTTTTCAGGTTTGTACGGGTCAAAACGGAGCATTTTCCCTTGTGTGAAGCACATCCTATTAATTATAATATCTCGATCAAGAATTAATCAACATGATTTATTATTGACACGGCATTTAAGCCTCTAATGAATTTTTCTTTGGGAATAATTAATTTGTTTTGTTTGCGTTTCGTGGAAGGAATTCTCACATGGGAATATATTGAGATAGATTTATGTGAGATTCATCACTTTGCCAGATTTTGGATCATTAATTGACATCTACAGGGTTAGATGATTTTAAAATACGGTTTTTGCGCATTGAAAGATGGTGAAGAAAAAAGTATTAGCCATCTTAAATGCTTAACTTTTTATACAGTTAGTTTTGAATTTGGAAATTTAAATTAAGGTTTATCTATTAATTTTAGAAGCATCCAATATGCGTAAAAATATGTACATTAATTAATTATATTGAATGCTTCATTCTAGATAATAGTTGAAGAAAAGAGTGATGAAATGTGTTATTTAGTGCAGTTCGAATATTTGCAGAGGATACCCACGGTATGTACGAGTATGTTTCATGTATAAATTGAGTTATAAATTATGTTGATTTTATACTTTCAAAACACATATATCCCATCATGTCCAGAGTGATGAAATTTTTATATATCTATTGGTAGTCAGTCTCAGAACCGACAATACGGTTATTTATTTTCTACGAAGGTCATCCATAAACTAAGGTTACAAGGGCTCCTGAGGCCGGGGGAAATTTTTTGTTTCAAAGTTTGTGCACCTGGCGTGTAGGATAAATCCTAACGGTCAGTTTGTTTGGTCCCGCGTGTTTGACGACCATTTTGTTCAGTCACAGTAAATTCTTCCGATTGAGAGGTAGTCGTGCGCTCCCGCCAACTCTCGTCCATGCGAGACCCGCGCGGTCATCAGTTTTTTGACTTTGCAGAACAATAACGCCGCGAATATCCATGGAAGCTCGTGAAAGTTTATGGTAGTGATGTGATGAGTCAACAACATGTCACGAAGTGGGTTAGGTTGTTCAGAGAAGGCCATACTGATACTCACGACGAGGCAATGCAGTGATTTCTGACGAATTTGTGCAAAAAATTGAAGAACAAGTAAGAAATAATGACCACCGTGTGACGCTTGACGACCTTCACAAAGAATTTCCTGACATTTCTCGAAGTCTCCTTGGTAATATTGTGTCGGAAGAACTTGGTTACAAGAAGTTGTGTGCGAAATGGGTGCCCAGAATGCTTACGCCGGAGCACTGTCAAAATCGCGTGACCGCCGCGCGTGAATTTTTGGATCGTTTTTCACAAGAGGGAGAAGCTTTTCTGGACTCTATCATGACGGAGAATGAGGTGTGGGTATGTCACTACACCCCTAAAATTTTTCAACGATCAGGAGGTCGAGGATGCTGTGAAGAAGTGGCTGAAAGAGCTGGCGGCGGAGGTCTATGACACTGGCATATAAAAGCTGGTGCCCCGACTACAGAAATGTCTCAATCTCGATGGTGATTACGTTGAAAAATAATTTAATATATTTGTAAAGTATCCTGTGAATTTCAATTAAATACAAGCATTTTTCGATCCTACATAAATGTTGTAACCTTACTTTCTGGATGACCCTCGTAGTGAGTTGGTTATGTTCCTCGCGAAATGATTTATGATTATAAAAAAAATCTTTTGATATCTGACAGAAAAATCGATATGCTAAGACATTTTCTGCATTCCTGCTACATGTTTTTAATAATAATACATACAGATAATCAAGTCATGTTCTTTGCGGGGAAGACAGAGAAAACAGATCGTTAACCAAAGTACACTAATTTAGCCTCGTCAACATTCATAAATCTCGTCATGGACAATCTTTCACTATTCATACTTCTCTTTTTACCTTTTTTCAAAATGATTAATAATAATAATAATTAAAATCTGAATGGGAATATTGATAATAAAAAAATATATATTTTGGTTACATACATACATACCACCACGCCGTCTCCTTGTCGGGGTAGGCAAAGAGGAAAGAGCCACAGACTTTCCTATTGCGACACACATATTTTGCAGGTTCTACATTCATACAGTTTCTATTTTTCTCTGACTTTTTAAATATCATGCACTTGATTTAAACTTACTGTTCTTTGGTAAGCCTTTTGGTTCACTAAAGAAATCAAGTTACTGTTATAAAAACTTAATATTATGTTGGCGCATCTTCACATATCAACTTTCAAAAGATATTTTGTCGTGATTTATATAAATTTGAACGTATTTTAATATGAAGAAATTTCAGCACTAATCATGGTTATATTTTTCTTACTACCCATATTTAAATATTACGTTGTAAACTTTCCCAATACCATTTATAAATTATCGAGAACAAAAAGTATAAATAAGCAGTGGTGTAACAAAATAATCAAATATCTTTTAACGTTTTATACGCCAGAAAGTTTTGGATAACATTTTCTATTGTATTACAATTCCGCTTTATAGAACAGAAACCGACGGTTTTATTGCCATGTGACAATCTTTTACAAGAATATACCAGTGGGAATCAAATCTTATAACTCCCGGGTTTGAATACAGGCCTCTTATTAGCTAGGTCACACAGGTCATCATCCCCTTTGTTGGACGAACGCTAATTATCTATACTGGATAGTTATAAAAAAGTTAATAAAAAAGTTTCGAGGTTTGTATTACTGTCGTATTTTCATAGTTGAATGGACTTCGAATGATATTTAGTTTAGGAAAATTTGTTAACTGTAGTAGGAGAGGAATACTACGGTGGTTTTAAAGTTCCGAGTTATAGGACAGCAGAAAGTGCCTAATATTGGTCATATAACCTTTTAAAATCATCAAAATAATTCTTATTGTTACAAAATACACATTTTGAAAATGAATAATGCTATCGGTTATAACATCATCATCACTACATCCCGAGATCGGCTCCATAAAGATTATTTATAGTTAAGGCATTTACATTGTGGAAGTTTAAATACATTGTAATGTATTTTATCAAACACTGTTTATTCCACTTTATGTAACGGTATAACCCAACTGGTTTCAAGATTTTACTTCATCTTCAGGGGAACACAATTCGTTTTTTAATCGATTCGTTTTTTAATCGATTCTTGAACGTTTTTGTAAAATGATTTTTAATATCGGATGCATTTCTCTTTATAAATGTTAAGCTTAAACTGCCTGAAAAAAAGGTAAATTTATCTAAAATCAGTTTAAAAATCAAATAATTGATAAACTTAATTTTTTTGTTTAATCTTCTAAAATTTTAAATATGAATGGGTTTTCTGGATATATGAGTTCCCGGTTTCAATGAAATTTCGTTTCTTTAACATTGCTTATCAATTGAAGTTTCAATGAATGATTTACTTGAAGCAGATAATGAAGAGTTTACAAAGCAAATTTTGCTTGGAATGCAAACAATATGAGATGAAAGATCCTAAAATCATACATCTCATAGAACAGTCTTTCTATGAGATGTATGATATATAAATACATATTATAAAAAGTATATAATTTTATTTAAAAAAAAATTACATTCATAGCGTCATATTAAAGTTTGTTGAGTATTACATGTATGAATTTATATATTTTAAAGAATACAACTTGATATATTGTAAGCAAATGATAATTAAAGATTTTAGCAAGCAATACTTACTCCTTATACATTTTGTGAACCTACGGAAATTCGAGTGAAACATTCGAGTGAATGTGCCCAGACAAACAATTTTTACTTGCAAACTTTTATGTCAAATCTGATTCATTAAATAACTACTTAATTTATGAGTGGGTAACTAATTAATTGGTACATTAAGTAATAGTTGTAAACAGGGTATAAAAACCTTTCGAGATATGTGACAAACGTGAAATTCTTCAAAGAAGAACTTTCTCATGTGCGTCTTCAATGACTTGCTGAAATGATTATAATTATTTGAAATAAACCCTGTTTCGGACAATTTTTTTGGATTTATGCAACATAAATAATTTTCAATGTTATTGCTTATAAAATGCCTGCAATTTACAATACTTGATGTGGGAAACAGTAAAGATAAATTATGGTTTTAATATCAATATATTATCAAAATACATATCTGTGGTTTTAATTTTCTTTTTGGTTTGTTAAAAATAAAATTCGGAAAATTTATATATTTCTGTCAATTGACAAATGGCGCAAAAATATATCAGTTCATTTCACATAAACTTTTGCTAAACAAATACTGTTTTCAATTTTCATCAATATTTATTTATTTAATTACTGACGTAATAAGGACACGTAAGTATCGTTAATTAGTATTGGTCAATTATTATTAACTAAATAAGGTTACGTAAGTATCGTTATCAGTAATTACATATTTATGTAATTACTGATAAATGACTTGAACGTGTCCTTATTTGGTCAATAAATAAATTTTGAGTATATTCTGCCACTCAATTATAAAAAATGAGATAGTCAACGTCTTTCAAAATATGATACAATAAAAACTAAAACATTGTACAACATAGAAAGCGAAAAACAAAATTAATCAAACTCAAACAACAAAAAAAATCTTTCAAGGACATAAAAAATAGAAAACAATAGGGAAAATTACAAAAAAAAAACCACTTTAAACTCCTTATAAATGAAATAGCCTGCCTCCCAGTCAAGACTTTAGATTTGAGGAAATGCCGGAGAAGGTTCCCCTCCAGAGTTCAACAACGTCAACATCGAATATACTCGTATCCTCAAAACTAGGCATCTAGCTACCCGATTGTTGCATTAACCTTTCCTTCCCTGTGTTGGGTATCTTCTACATGTTGCTTCTAATAACCATCAATATCTCTATAAATATAATAAATACAAGGTTAAGATTTTAGGTATTCCTCCATAATATATTTACGCATTGATTTAAAAAATAATATTAATAATAAGCAGAATTTATCGACTACATCGTGGGTATTTTGTGAAGATATCGGAAACAAATTCGCATTTAAACGCTGTGAGTGCCTCGACCTTGTGTCGTGACGATAGGTGAATAGTATGCGGGAAGCGCGACACTATATTCGCATCTCACTCTTGCATACTCCACTGAATTGCGAGGAGCTGAATTGTTTCAACGTCGCAAGCATAAGCGTAAGCGCCGGGGTATGCGACTGACGTTCCGCGCCACAGTAGCTTCTAGGCTTGCAAATAGGTTAGACGTACGCCCGTTCCGTGAGCGTTGCCAGATGGTTTTTTAATGTTTTCAGCAAATAAATCTCAATTTTTATAATTTTTAACTTCAATTATAATTAATTAAGGGGATTATCTATGAATGTTCTTATTTTTCCGATTTAAAATCGCTAATTTTTTATCGCGTACTCGCTACCCAACACCGGAGCACGCGTTTCAATTTTAACACCGTAAGGGAAGGGTTAACACGATTGATGAATCATAACATACTAATGTCGTTAACAAACAAATTGTTATTAACATACGAGTATATGAATTGTAAAAGGTTCATGAAATACGAACAATTAGGCTCGCGCAAATTAATACGTTTTTACATTTAACAGAAATGGACCATAAACTACAAATATTCTGGTAAAAAATATGTTTTCATATTGTTGTCACACCACTGTTGTTAAAGTTTTCCAAACGACTGTAACATCTTCTACTTTTAACACGTTCAGTTTCAAAGAGTGCAATTTTATCTCGTTATATACCCATACGTTATGATATCACAAGCCCAACAATCTATCATATTTAGGCATATACCTACATATAAAAGTTTCGTGAGCTCAAGCTCGATCTAAATTATATAGTTTACCAAGTAAGTATATAATTATAATTATTGATAAACCTTTAAAAATATAATATTCCAGTTAAGTATTGAATCTCGATGGAAGATCCGGGTTTAATCTGATGTATAACATAATTTTGGAAGTATATTTGTTAATCGTGAAATCTCAGAAACAAAACAGTTAAGTGTTAACGTTATGAAGCCATAAATTCAATTTATAAAGCAAAACATCTTTTACTTATTGAAAAATAACTAAAATTGAATGCAGATAATACAAAGATTTTAAACTGTTTTCTGATATTACATTGTTTCGATACTGTAACGTTGTATGTGTGTTGTTTTTGAAATCATCATCTATAACTGAGTATTATAACTTAGTGATGGTATTGAAATTTATCCTCACTGAGTCAAGTTCTTTGTCGCCTGTTTTTAATCTTACATATTGTCATTCTTCGTTGTCTGTGTGATAATGATTTGTTGATAGGGTGAGTAAAATTGTTTTACTTTGAATGCGAAAATTGTGTTATAAGAAATATTTAAGTGTGTGCGACTAACATAAAAAAGCTTACGTGAATTTTTCATTTATATGTTGGTAAGATTTTTTTCATGAAACATAACAACTTTTATTTATTTATTTAACACTTTTATTGCAAATACAATCTAGCGGGCGTATTTCCAGGCGGCAATCTCTTCCAACCAACAAGATAAAAGTAAATGAAGCAAGTTACGTAGTCGTATAAATCATTCAAATTACTATCCATCCCCACGAAATCCATAAACATATACGTGAGCACATGCCCACGAACCTCACAAAGACGGACAATCACCCGAACATTCTTTTTCATATAAAGTGAGATATCATCAATCAAAAGGAAAGGAAGGAATGGTGGAGAGGAAAGGAAAAGAAAATTAGGAATGAAACACGTTATTTTACTGACTAGAAATTAAGAGATTTTTCAGTCGCTTCTTAAAGCGTGCCAAGGACGGAGCGAGTCTTATATTGGTTTGTAACTGATTCCAGAGTCTCACTGCATGGACAGTAAAAGACGACGTAAATAAAAAGGAGCGGTGAACTGGAAAGTTTTATTAGTGCCATAAGAAATTATCGATTTTACTATTGCCATAAGAAAGTATCGATAGTAATTCAATTAATATTATTTTTCAGCACAAAGCCCTTCGACGACCTCCACAATCAAAACGGTAAAACACCTGTCTCCCTGTCTTGAGATTGCGGGTTAGATTTCAGTTGGGACCGAGATTTTTTGAAAAGGATTCAAGTCTGGTTATCAATAAACGCTTCTTTTGCATGTATCTAGATAATTGGTATAGATTATTACATGACAAGAATCCTATCAGGTTGTACTGTATACAACGCAGTGGTGAAACAATCTGAACTTATTAAAAAAAACACTTCTGCTTTTGGACTGCTATGCAATAGCAACCTCGGACACACCGTGCCACTTTTGTAAGCCCTATCGAATAATTTACCACCAGTTGACAACAAGGTCGGTAGTTCGTAAGTCTCCAAATGAACATGAAGGTAATTAAGTCACTCTCCACTAATAAATAATATTGATGCAGTAACATTTGAAAATCAAAATCTTTAATTAAAAATTTTAGTCAAAATCTTCGGAGATCAGCATTCACACCGAATTTATACAAATTAATTATAATACATACATTGAAGCAATTGCTTTCCTGTCGCAAATGTATTTCTTTTTTCGAATTCATAATTGTTCTTAAACATGTTTTGACAGAAAGATACGCTTCTTTCTAAAAAATTATAAAACTAAAAATTTAATACATAAAGCCAAAAAGAATTGTCGTTTACTTATCATGGTCTCATAAAATCGAATTCTACTACATGTATAAATTGGTATCGCTTCAATAAATAATTTTCTTCATTCATTTCTCTATGAAGGGTTAACAAGTGACGAGTATTTTGATGTGTTATTATATAAACAAAGTATTTTTTATAATGCGAATGCATCATACGATTGAAAAGCAATATATTACACTGAAGTTATTAAAATGTTGAAAGTATGGCAACGTTTTTCTTGAATGAAAACGTTTACATTATTTATTTTGGGAGACAAGATAATAATAGCAATATTTCAAGTGGCCGTTTCGTAATATAATCCGCAATTTGATGGACTGAGAGGTGTAAAAAATATTTGTGCAATAAATATCCACAATTATGACGAACAGATGTGGCCCAAATTTTGGATGATTTATATCGATTTTCACTTACACTGTTTATTCTAATCTATGTTTGAGTTGGATATAGAAAATAATCAAATAACTTGTATTCATACCAATAGTTATTTTAAATATTTATAATGCTACTACTAATTACAATTCATTCGTTCGGCCCAAATTTTCGAAGATTTATATTTATTGTCACTGACACTGTTTATTTTAATATATGTTTGAGTTGGATGTGGAAAAAAATCAAATGACTTGTATTCATTCCAATAGTTATCTTTAAATATTTATAAAGCAACTACTAATTACAATTCATTTGTTTGGCCCAAATTTTCGAAGATTTATATTTATTGTCACTTACACTGTTTTTTTTATTATAATATATATTTTAGTTGGATGTGGAAAAAAATCAAATGACTTATATTCATTCCAATAGTCATCTTTAAATATTTATAATGCTACTACTAATTACAATTCATTCGTTCGGCCCAAATTTTCGAAGATTTATATTTATTGTCACTTACACTGTTTATTTTAATATATATTTTAGTTGGATGTGGAAAAAAATCAAATGACTTGTATTCATTCGAATAGTCATCTTTAAATATTTATAAGCTACTACTAATTACAATTCATTCGTTCGGCCCAAATTTTCGAAGATTTATATTTATTGTCACTTACACTGTTTATTTTAATATATATTTTAGTTGGATGTGGAAAAAAATCAAATGACTTGTATTCATTCGAATAGTCATCTTTAAATATTTATAAGCTACTACTAATTACAATTCATTCGTTCGGCCCAAATTTTCGAAGATTTATATTTATTGTCACTTACACTGTTTATTTTAATATATGTTTGAGTTGGATGTGGAAAAAAATCAAATGACTTGTATTCATTCCAATAGTTATCTTTAAATATTTATAAAGCAACTACTAATTACAATTCATTTGTTTGGCCCAAATTTTCGAAGATTTATATTTATTGTCACTTAAACTGTTTATTTTAATATATGTTTGAGTTGGATGGGGAAAAAAATCAAATGACTTGTATTCATTCCAATAGTTATCTTTAAATATTTATAATGCTACTACTAATTACAATTCTTTCATTCGGCCCAAATTTTCGAAGATTTATATTGATTTTCACTTACACTGTTTATGTTGTTTATAGTTAAGGCATTAACGTTGTGGAGGTCTAAAGACATTGTAATTTATTTTTAACAAACACTGTTTATTGCACTTTTTTATGACGGTATAACCCTACCGGTTTCAAGTCTTGTTTACGCTCCCCTGAAGATGAAGTCTTGTTTACGCTCCCCTGAAGATGAGGTGAAAGCCTTGAAACCGGTAGGGTTATACCGTCATAAAAAAGTGGAATAAACAGTGTTTGTTAAAAATAAATTACACTGTTTATTTTAATCTGTATTTGAGTTGTATATGGAAAAAAATCGATTCATTCCAATATTGATTATTATTATTATTTATAAGGCTGCTACAAAGTACAAGTACAATTCATTCGTTCCTTTATTCATATGATATCAATAACAAAATGTTTTGTTACTAATATATATCGGTAAATCTACAAACGTTTCTTAGTTTTTTCGTCTTTTCTTGTTACATTTTCTGCGGTTTTCTAGTTAACACGGAAGACAATAAATACCAGTAATCAGAATTGATAAATAAAATGAACTTAAATTTTATTATGATCCACCGTAAAATGTCATTAAAAGTAAAAAAAATAATAATATATTTTTTAAAGTAAATTAATTGTTTAAAAAATCGATTTAAATCCTTTTGTCTCAAAAACTGCTTTCAATCATGAATATTAAAACAACTAAAATGAAGAAGACTAGACGGGGTTTATAAAAACATAGTTAAAAAAATAATGATAACATTTTAATGAGAAAAAGAAACATACGAATCAATAACGTTGAACATTGATTGATCTGTATTTTCATTGTGGAACCATTTTAATAGACTATAAAAAGAAATTTTATATGGCCGAATAATCGAGTACCTGTATTAAATTTTTTCTAATAAAATAAAGATTTATTAACCGCATGTGATTTATAACCGTACATTTTAAATTAAATAGAAAAAAAGGAGGAACATTTTTTTTATTTATTTGTTTATTTAGCGATTCGTTTCGTCAGACATTAGCAAAAATCAATTAGAGGCGATCATATTTTTTCCCGCCATGATGAATTTAATTTCTCGCAGTTGGCGCCATCTTAGTTATCTGTCAGTTTTAGAGTTGCCAGTAAAAAGCAATTTATACCACTTTCATGGCGTGGACGTGAGAATATGCCATAGATCGATAGTTAAATCATGATCCAAATCTCACACAAGATGTACAGAGATGGAGCCAAGGTGTGATTAATATTAATATATTCATATTATTTGTTACGGATATATTTATTTCAATGTGAAACCTTATTCAAGTTTCTCTTATGTTAATTAATTAATTTATTATTTATAGGCACAAATATAAACTGTAAGACCAAAACAAAATTTTCGTTTTGGTCTTACAGTTTATATTAATTTAATTTTAAATTGATAAAACACTTACAGACAAAACAGATAATTAAAAAAAAACGATTTAAATTCCAATCACCAGTGTTTATTTTATGCACCATTCAGTCATGTTTATACGTTATTGAAAATCGCAAAGTAAGTTGAAAGAGAGAAAAATCACTCATTCTTCTTCAATAAGACAAAATTACTCAGGATATCAAACAAAAATCCAATTATTTACTGTCAATAATGAGTGTATTTGTGTTTATTACATTATTTATATAAGATATTTATATATACTTAAAGGTAGATACGTATATAATTAATAATAAAAATACGGAATAAACTATTTAAATAACTATATAAACTGATGATTTTGAGTGATCTGAATGAAGCCCGTTAGAGTTTTATTTATTTTAACACTTTTATTGCAATACAATCTGGCGGGCTTATTGCCAGGCGGCAATCTCTTCCAACCAACTAGACCAAAGTAAATTAAGCAAGTTACATGGTCGCATAAATAATTCAAATGACTATCCATCCCCACGAAATCCATAAACACATACGTGAGCATGCCCATGCCCACGAACCCCACAAAGACGGACAATCACCCGAACATTATTTTTCATATAAAGTGAGATATCATCAATCAAAAGGAAAGGAAGGTATGGTGGAGAGGAAAGGAAAAGAAAAATCAGGAATGAAACACGTTATTTTACTAACTAGAAATTAAGAGTTTTTTCAGTCACTTCTTAAACTCGCCAAGGACGGAGCGAGTTTTACCGTCTTTTAAAAAAAATCATTCGTTAGTGCATGAGCCAACTAATTCATCAGAGCATCTAATATCCTAAATTAGTCAAAAGAATTTATGGCAATGTACAAAGATACAATTTATTTCTAGGTTTGAAGGGAAACGTAATATGTCTTTTGATTGCTATTTCGGAACACTTATAGAGGTTAATCTCTTTTCAGTGTGAAACCTGTCTGGTGTTTGTGAACCAATAAGAGCATGATCTGAACTTTGTTCAAAAACTTTCTTTATGCAAAAAATACCCTATGTGTACAAATTAACTCTAATTTACCAAAATATCAAACCAACAAAATGTTTAACACATGATTATAAATTTCCCTTTAAATTTTTTTCTCATTTATTTATTTAACACTTAATTGCAAATATAATCTGTCGGACCCATTTCCAGGCGGCAATCTCTTCCAACCAACCAGGCAAAAGTTAATAAAGCAAGTTACATGGTCGCTAAAATATTCATTCATCTGAAATTTAAGGACATATGATATACATATTAAAGTAAAAGTACGATATCACCAATCAAAGGAAAAGGAAGGGATGGTGGAGTCCTTACAAGTCCATAAAAGCAATAATGTATTTCCTCAAATATTTCTCAAAAGGTTAAATGTTGTTTGTATTATTTTTGCTATATAATTCCAAATTATTCTTGAATTAGATGGTTACTTGAAAAGAAACGTGTTTATAATATTTAAATATTTTTCATTAAAGAAAAAATCAAAAAAATTAAATTAACGTTAATGCTTCCCTGGTAAATATATTTCGGCATAATTAATATTTGAAAAGTAGCGGATCTAGTACGCAAGATGCGCCATTAAAATTTTCAACAAGTCCGGAACATACCCGCACGGCTTGGCCAAACATGTAATTATTGTTTCAGCTGATGAGCGGCCAATGATTTAATAAACAGAATATATAAATCTGGACGTGAAATTCTCATAATGTTTGATACTATTTATTGCCAATTCTAACACACATTTAATTGGTCCGAAAAAGTGAAACGCGAAATGTGTATCGATTTATTTGCGTGAGAAGCTCAATCAAAAATCGATCTCAGTTTTTTTTCTTCATATTTCTCAACGAAATTCCTTCTTATTGCACGATCATTTCCATCCCTTGTCTGTCTTTTAAAGTTATTGTCATCTGAATTGATATATTTAATTAAATCATTAAATTTTTTCAAGTCAGTCAAATATAAAATTTACTCAATGTATTGAAAAAAATCTGTTTGATTTGAAGAATATTTTATATTGTAATAAATGCCAGGTATTATAATTAATCATGTACTTAAAATGTTATATTTACTTAATATGTTTGAGTAAAACATTGACCATTAAATAGTGTTATTTTACTGCCGAAAACTTTGAGTTTTGTTTAAAATTAATTTCAAGTTAGACTTTTCCATTAAATAAAAAAAATTAGTAATAGGTTTATTGAGAGCAACATGGTATGTACATAAATACACACACACACACATATATATATATATATATATATATATATATATATATATATATATATATATATATATATATATATATATATATATATATATATATATATATATATATATATATATATATATATATATATATATATATATATATATATATATATATATATATATATATATATATATATATATATATATATATATATATATATATATATATATCTTTATATCCTGAAATTTCCCATATATGTTAAGGCAATGAAAAAGAAAATACATTTGAGAGATAAGCTATCAAAAGGTATGGGTCAATTTCGTAATAATCTCCCAATTGAGATATACCCCCACCAATACGAGGGAGAGTCCAGCATTGAGGACTTTCCAGACTATACTTTTGTACAAGTTAATTGTCATAAAACAATTATAATAAATAAAATGTTGAGATAATTATGAACTCAGTACATTTATGCAAATATTGTTAAAAATTTAAACACTCACATTCATTCATACTCGTACAAACACAACACTAGTATTCACTGCCAGCGTTAAGAGATAAAATCAAACAACAGTCCAAATTTTGAAAAAAAACAGTGAAATAAACTAGAAGACGTTTTTTTTGTTTAGTTGTCAAATTACTTAAGGGCTGAAGCCAGAATTTGTTGAACTATTTGTGTGTTTACATGAACATTTAGTTTATATGTGAATCCGTGATATCTCATGATGATTTTCTCATTACCAAATAGAAAAATTTATATTGTAGCTCCACTTAATTAAAAGGTTTTATTATTTATCTGAAATATAATACATATGAACTGCGAGTATTTTGTTTTTGAGAAATTTCATTAATTTGATATTAAAATGGTTATATTACCTAGAATTCTTAAAATATTAACGATACTAAAATTATTTGCAGAAATTAAAAAAAAATATTTGCAAAACCTTCAATCAATTATCACTTAGTAAATTTTATTTCCTGCTGAAGAATATATGTGTTAACTTTTATTGTTCTTAAAAATTCTATAAATGTACATCAACTCTTAATTAATCATACAAATAAAGTTTTCGACGAATATTATTTAATTAAAAGATGATTTTTTAGTTTTAGGATCTAAATAATATAATCAAAACTTATAGTTTCAGAAACATAAAAAAAGTGTTCACAATTTCAAACTACGAGTATATCAGTTTATTTGAACTGCATATCAAACTAACCACCAAAATCAGGTTAGCTTTAATATGGCAACACTTGAAAATAGCTTCCTCAGTGAAAAAATCTTTATCATAGGGTAAGTTCCCTTATGACAGTGTTGCAAGTGTTAAAGCTAACGCTAGGGGTGCTGCTGCCCCCCTCTCAGCCCCTATACGTAGGTGTGACCAGAGGTGGGGTGGCTAACCCCCTCAGCCACCCCTTATTGATCCCCTTGGAAGCCCGCAGGCGGTTGCGACTGCGCACAGTACGGCCAAAAACCTTCAGTACAGTTGGAGGAAACGATATACTCTAGTTTCAGGATACCTTAAGAATATTTTAAAAAAGATTCGCGAAATTATTAATTTTTTTGCTTAATGAAATTTTGTTGAAAAATTCTTAACAAATATCGTTGTAATTTTTTAATTTTTATTACTGTATTTTTTAAACAATTTTTTATATATCGTTAATGCTACTCGTAGATTCCAATATTCCCTTTCACATACTTTTTATCCATTGTATTTAAATGTATTATTTTATGCGTATAATAAACGCTCGTTATATAAAGTATTTTGAAAGAGTATAAATTTAATAACTCATAAAATAAAAATATTTATTTCGTAAGAGCTTTAATAAAGGCTTTTAGTTCAACAGTTATTTTCTTTTGGTGTAAATAAACGTAACTTAATATATTTACTCGTATATCGATTGTATATTTTAATTACGAGTATTTTCAAAACACGTATTACAAAGAACATTAGAATTTTTTTCTAGGATGAGTATAGTATTTTAAATCAATAAAACAGAACAAAATTTCATGTACACGAATAGTCGAACATTAAAAGAATTAATTCGTGACAATGCGAAAATTCCGATTTAAAGCTGTGGCTTTTACGTCTGCGCCAGACTGAAATATTTTTCGCCGACTGTTCATTCGCCTTCCACGATTGTCTCGACCATTTTGTAAGGCGAGCCACCTTTTTGATTCATATTTAGACAATTTCGTAGTTCTAGTCAGAGGAATTGCGAAATTACTCATATACAAGTGAAGTTTGGTGTTTAAATCTATACGGTGATTCGTTTAGTGTCTCGGTGATCACTCGAATCTCCGACACTTCGCAGAACGCGAATATTAAAAATGTGAGTGTACTTTGTACTTTTCAAATGTCATTAAAATATAGCAAAGTTTGTTGGATTAATTATTTGTTTAAAGTCATATTACAAAAAGAAAAAAAATCAGAAATATCTTACAATAATATAAAAAGCACTTACTGTCTAAGGACAATTTTAAATAAATTTATTTTCTCACCGTAAAAATTGGTGTCAAATATTTTATTTGTTAAAAGTATGGATTTTTCTCATGCCTTAAACCAGTCGTATTTTCGTTGAACTTATCAACGTTTTGTTGCTGATTACTTTAATGAAATTGCGTGTCTCGTTTGTTAATAACAAGGTTACAAAATGGACTTAATATTTTAGATGTGACATGACACATACAATAATAACGTTTTGATGCCTTGTTCCACGCTTTCTATTTTATGAGTTCAAACAACTGACTTTTTAAATTTATTTTTCTTCTTATACGACGGATAAATAAGTTTCAAATTAATAACGTTTTGAATATATAAATATATATTAAATGTTTAAAGTCAATATTGATTTCATTCACAAGTATATTTATATGTGTGAGTGATCATACGTATACATCTCATATTCGTATGTATTGAACTATCTGGTTGCGTTCAGTCCATTCAAAACCTTCGCAAAGCTTAACGTAGCCTACGTCAAATTCCTGGATAAAAGCTTTAACATGTGAGTTAATGGAAATAGTTTTAATTGATTAAGTTAAGAGAGCTTTAGATAACTAGTGCGCTATACACGGACATTGAAATTTAGCTACATTAATGTGATTATGTCGTTTTTTCAAGGGGTGGAGATTCTTTAAAGGAGTGGCTACGTCATCAAGTGCATCACATCTAAATCTATTTTTATCTTGGTGCTAAAAATACCCATATTTATTTTGAACTCACCAAATCAAATTAGATATTTGAGCATATTCCAGATTTTTGTTTAATTTGAGTTTTAGTGAGAATTTTGGCGGTTCTCGGACGACAAGATTTAAAATCAGATGAAAGATTTGCGATGACACGTGAAAATTTAACTGCGCCATCATATCATAACCACATCAATTCAATATGACTTTATATTCTATGGTATTGATTTTTACTTTAGATATTTAAGAAATGTACCAATTTTTCTACGCTCTGGAATGACATTTTAATATATCTGTGTTTGATTTTTTGCTGTTTATACAGTATTGCTCCTAAACCGGTGCCTCTAAAAATCAATGATAATTTGTAATGTAAATAAAATTATAAACTAGGTCCTTTTTTTATCAAAACAACAAAATATATAATGTCAGATTAATCTGCAACAGGTCAATTATTTCTCGTTTTTTATGTCTAGAATTGATATTGACAGAAAAAGAAATTTAAAGTTGAAAAAATATTTTACTTATTTTATGTAGCTTACATAATGAAATTAAAAATGCTATTTATTTGTGTCGGTTATCAATTAAGGTATATTTGGGAGCTCATTAAATTTAAAACTTCTCAACAAAATCCAGCCCACTTAATTTTTTCAACGTTGGGTGAATATCACTTAACATTTTTTTAATTTAATATGGTAAACTTTTTTAAAGCGTAATTCTACCTGTAAATTTTAACGTGCGTTGTTTTTTAGGAAGTATGAGTAAAGCTAAAATATTGTATAGTATATAACGACAGGAACAGCTAAGAAAGTTATAAAATCAAATGTTTACACACTTCAAATCAGAATTTTCTGATGAGATACGATTTTTTTAAATTAATAAATATTTCAACACTAAACTAGATTCTTACACATATCACATATACGTGTTTTTTTTAAAAAAGCCTTGATAAAAAGGGTAAAAATGTCATAAATATAAGTGATCCAATTTTTAAATATATCAACTAGTTTTTTACTTACAATAAGCTTTTTGGAAAAATGTGTGATGCTAGCTAACCTTCCTGGAAGGTTTAACCAATGTATATAAAAAATTCTATGTACCGTGAAGTGAGGTCGGCCACTTATTCGATGGATTGGCTAGGGAGAAAAGTGAGTGGAGTGCCAATTTCAGGAAGTGCTCCATAGGGCAAGAGATCACGTGTACTGGATAAGGGTGGTTTATGACCACGGTCATCACGATTCAAAGAATTGAGAGAACGATAAAAAAGAGGAATATTTCTGGAGTAATCTCCTGCTACCAGAATGTGTTACAATTTGCAAATTTATTCATTACATATTTTTTACAAAATAGTATCTTAACAAAATGTTTGATACAAGATGATTTTGAATCATAAAATAGTTGGTATTTGATCGATAATGGTAACGGAACCGTGATGAGTGGTAAAATATTTCGGACTTAGTGTTGCTGAAGCACTGTTGTTATTTCTTTTTTTCATATTTTGAACGGTCAATAGTTCCCTCAAGATTTTATTATAATTTACTTACGCTTTTATAACCATGGGTTATCCTGGTCTTTTCGATGATATTCAGTAACTTAATGGACTTGGTTTTTTAAAGAATCAAAATTATTAGTTAATTTTCTTTGACTGTGGATCAATAAACAAGTAAAATAACGACAAAAAGGATATACCCATCTAAACATTTCTTTTGGTTGATGTTATGACAATCTATAATATTTAATGAGCAACAATATTAAGTAAGTTAAGTGTGTATTTAATGGCTAAATTTTGTACAAACCCATACAACGAACTGTTTATTTTTCTTAAATATCCTAAAATATGCAGAATATGGGTCGCATAATTTATGTGTATTTTCATCCAGGCTTCCCTTTTCGAATCCTCTCTCGAGAGAATTACCTGTTGTAGACAAGATCTCAAGACTCCCAGCACTCAGATGTCTTCCTTCACACTATCCATCCATATTTTGATTGGACAACCTCTCGACGTCCTCTGTCGTCAAATTTTAGTCCCAGCAACGAACGGGCAACATACTATTCGTGTCTACTAGCGATGCCCTCATACCATCGCCATTTGATCTCCCTCACTTTTCCATTTATGGGTGCTACTTTGAGACTTCTTCTAATATATCCGTTTCATACTGTATATTTTTTACTGACACTCACTATCCGCCACAGCATCCATACATCTACTGCCGGTCGTAAGACCGGTGATTTTGTATATTTTGGAATTCTTAATATGAATATTGATAACTTCTTAGCGAATGTACGTCCATTTAATATTTTCAAGGATCTTATTTAAATCATCTTTAAAATATAAATCATTAAATATAGAATTTTGTGCCGGTTCTATTAAAAAATATGCAAACATTACAATTAATTTCAGTACATTTATTAGGACTAATGTAAATGAAAAAGTTACACGAAACGCGATTCGATCATTATGCTATATGTTATTAATCTATTTTTTAAAGGCACAATATCAAGAACTAATGGTAACTGATTTACATTAGGGGTTGGAATATATCTTCGCACTATATACTTTGATAAAATTATATATTAAAATAGGAGTTTTATTTTACTATAGATATCTAAAGAATTTTTCGCAACGGAAAATATTTGTATGTGTCAATAATTTTAATCCTATGAAAAAATCATTAAAGTATTAATAATCTTTAATTCAATTAAAAGTTATAAACTTCAATTGAGAAACAAAACAATTCGTAGGACTACGATGTATGATTGAATAAGAAATGAACTGATTATAGATCAAAATGAGTCAAGGGCTGGTATAATAGGTCGAATAAAGAAAAGTACTGTAAAATTTTGTTATTTTTAAATGAGTTTCAGTCGGAGTAAGAATAGATACAAATATATGTAGAACTAAGTGAATGGAATTTCGAGAGACAGATAGTCTTAGAAATTTAAGCGGCTGTTTGTGGTGTATATATGATACGTAAATAATCCTAAAAGTCTGGTGTTTTGTCCACTTCGCTTACCATGACAAGGAAACGGAGTGATGGTTTATGTTACATATACACGAATGTAATCAAAAATTTATTACAAAATAAAATTCAAGAAACCAATTTATTTTTATAAATTTATTGTACTTTAAACATAGAAACAAAATTACGTACAGTGTTTTATAAATTTTCTCAGAATGCAAATTATAATAAAGATGCATGATCAAGAACTATGTCGGTGCACCTGTATTGCACTCGGTAGTTTGATTTCATTGGTTATTAATCCTTATGGTGATTATGCAATTTTTCCGTATATTTATAAATAATTTTCCGGTTTATTCGATTACATTTTCAAATGGAAATAAACCGAACATAGTATTGTATCTATGAAAGCCTTGTACGTTTGAAAAAACTCAACAAAGCTAGAAAATGGAGTGAAGGAAGTTTCATTGCAAACTCTGCTGAACGCTTTTTTGTATTCTATCAGTTAAGTGAAAAGCACGTTCGGTTCGCACCCACGTTTCCAGAGTTCAATTTCGGTTGGATTGATTTCATGATTGATTTTACTTTCTGACTATTTTTTCTCAGAATTTATTATTGCCTTGACGCTCATCAGCTTCTTCTAAACGAATTCTTAGAGCGCTTTTGGGACATCCGCATGGTTACGAAACAATATTTTATAAATTTAACAATATTTTATAAAAAAAGATAAGTTAAGTATAAGTATAGGAAGGCAATGACAGCTTTGGTAAGAAAATCGCAGAAAAAAAAAACAACTTAGCAACAGATCGTAGAAAGCCAGTTATGATACTAAGCTGCTTTTTATGAAGTTTAAGCCACTCTGAGTGCTTTTTAGTAGATAACAAATCAATTTAATATCATAGAATTATATAAAATCATTATCTATTATTTGAGATTAATCTTAATTATGACCGATTCTTCTCGATGTCATATATTTGTGCTCAGTTTGTTTAGTACTCAGGCGTCCTGGGTTCAGTTCACAGTGGATCCTAGATTATATTTAAAACTTTTTTTCATCGATATTTTTTGCAATACTGGTGCTAAACAGCTGTTTGTATTCATTCTTGAAGCGTTATTTAAGTCGTACCTGGTTTGAAACTGAACAAATTTATATGAAACAATACTGAAAGCTTTGATTATATTTGTTATTATATTAGAAATATGTGTATGTACAGCGAAAATGTTCAAATGCTGTTTTTTTAAATGGAACATTTACAATGTAAATATATGATAGAAATCTTATTATTTTTTTATGGAGAATAAAAGCTATTTTCATTCAATTCAAGATATTTTTTTCATTTCTTTAAGAAACATGAATCAACGAATGTGTAGGTGGGGCTGAGTTAACGCTAGGTATATTACCGCCTATACGTGAAAATACACAATTCCTTCTTTCGAGAAATATGTTTTACAACAATAAAAGTATTTTAATATATTTAATAAAATACCAATTACAAAGGCTGTTTTATGAAGATTTGGCTCATGAAAGCACTTTTCATTTTCTTCATCATAATTCATTACATTCGTTCTATTTCTGTTGAATATAAGTAAAGAAAATAGCGATAGTTTTAATTTCATCAAGAATTGTGGTTTAACGTAACAGCTATAATCCGAAATTCCTGGTGCTTAAGACCCTGTATATTTTGGGTACTGTAAAAACTTAACGACTTTTATACATAAAACGTTATAAAATGTATGAATTGTAATGCCGACTTTTATTCATAAAACGTTATGAAATGTATGAATTGTAATGCCGACTTTTATTCATAAAACGTTATGAAATGTATGAATTGTAATGGCGACTTTTATTAATGAAACGTTATGAAATGTATGAATTGTAATGGCGACTTTTATTCATGAAACGTTATGAAATGTATGAATTGTAATGGCGACTTTTATTCATAAAACGTTATGAAATGTATGAATTGTAATGGCGACTTTTATTCATAAAACGTTATGAAATGTATGAATTGTAATGGCGGCGACTTTTATTCATAAAACGTTATGAAATGTTTAAATTGAAATAATTACTTTTATTCATAAAACGTTATGAAATGTATGAATTGAAATAATGACTTTTATTCATAAAACTTTATGAAACGTATTACATTTATAATAAATTTCATAGTGAATTTAACATTGGGAGAAAAAATCTGCCATCGAGTATATGCAATATAACTTGTCTCATAATTGTATCATATATTATTGTATAAAAATTTTCTTGTATATAATACAATTTTAGTGAATCGAACCCACACCCCCAGGTTGGAAAAAAAACGTCTTCCAACCAGACCACGGAGGTCACCATAATATACACATATACGTGTTTGGGACATAAAATATAGTTGGGAAGGAAATTTTACGGTACTAAAATAAATCGTAAATTTAATGGTTATAGTAGCAGAACTTACATCATGAAGATTGATTAGGGGTGGATGTGACCAGAACGAAAAGTAACAAAGTTAATAATACATTTTTGAAAGGAGAATTGAACAGAAACATATAACAAGGATTCCATAGTCATCGATGATTTGAAGGTATTGTCAAGGACAAGTAATGTATTTGTGTTACCAATTGGAGACAGACAATCCAAAACCGTGTTGGCTGGAAAGCGGTAGTCAATTCGGTTTTACAAGATCTTAAAGATCGATTACACTTAGGAGATAGATTAGTTTTGTAATTTTATTAAAAACCTTTGAAATCGAGGAAATAAACGTTACAATATTTTTTTCATATCTCATTAACTCACCGCGCAACTCGAAGTATGGTTCAAAGTTCAGTTAACTTCACGTCTTGTAGTCATTAATGATTTGATAATGAAAATTATTTTTTTGTCGTCATTTAAATTGGTCGCCTGGTTGCACCGCCCCTATAGATAAGACATTTACGAATTTTATGTTGTGTAGGCGGTTCCAAGAACTTTTGAAATTTATCTATATGACTGTTTGTATTATGCTAACAGGGCAGCAGAAGGCGGCTTAGCTCCCTCATCGGCGGAGGCGGGGGATGGGGAGATAGTAGGAGGCCCCAGGACCCCACAGCAGATCGCGGCGCAGCGTAGGCTGCAACAGACGCAAGCACAGGTGGATGAGGTAAGAACAGTTTTTTCTCTTTTTTCAATTATTATTTTCTCTTGGCAAATATTAAATGAACATTTCTTTTAAAGGTCATATCAAAAATGTTATTGAGCCCTTTTAATCCCACGGGCCCGATTATCGGCGCCAATTAGTGTATGCGAAAAATCCCACAGGGCTGATCATCGGCCTCAAAGTTTTCGTATAAGTTTTTATGTTGAATAAAAAAAAAAATTTTTTATGAAATATGAAAATTACTTATTATTTTACACTCTGCAGGGAGGTCTTTGGTTTTAAAACTAAATATTAACTGAGATAAAAAAATATAAACTACTGTTTTTTTTTGCCAAAAAATGTTGGGATTTTCACACATTTTATGCAAAATATGCTGGGATTAAAAGAGTTAAAGGCGGGCCAAAAATAATTAAATTATTACAGTAAAATGATAAATGTTTTTTCACTTATTTTTGTTACACTCTCTATTAATTTTTGTTCTATCAAATTTGATTTCATGATAATAATCAATATATGTCTTATATAGCACTGTTTCGTAATCAATAGGGTTTATTAATTCAAAACGGCATATCTAAGAACCACAGTTCTTTCCCTCCATTTATATGGTACCCTTCAACAGATCCGAATTAGCGATTCGGACATATTGAAGAGTGTGGCTGGAAGACACGATTGTCTTCGGCCCCATTCATTGAGTCTTCGAGCTTAGAACCACTTGTGAAGACATGAAACTCGTGGTTCGTCATCACACGTGTTGGCAATAGTATTCCATGGGTGAATAGACAACAACACTAGCACACAATTCGAGTATTGTTACCACATACGCTTTTTTATCTGACTGGTACCCTTTTTATGTTTTGTTTGCATCATCGAGAATCTAACCTAAAATCCCTGGGTAGAAGTCAAACGTCTTACCATGTAGACCGCGGGGGTTGTCACTAAATAAATTAATGACAAGTCACTATAAATTAGACATCGATGATGTTGACTTTTATGTTTGGGTAGGTATTTAGACTGTTACCACATAATGATGTCGTACAAGGATACATCAATCGGGATTGGATAAGAAAAAACTCCTTAAGCAATTTTAAATACTGCTGTATCTGGTTGGCGAATTAATATAATTTTAAATAAAAGGTGAGAGTAGAGAAATCTCAGTTGACTTGGTAAAGGCAAATGTTGAGATTGATAAATAACCGTATCACGAAAATAGTGTTAAAGATAGCACCTAGTAGAAGACGTCCAGTAGCAAGGCCAAAACAGTTTATGATTGGAAGATGAATGGGCCGTAAGAGGACAGACTTCATGTGAACTAGGAGACCATTTTTGAGAGGCACTAGGACAGATTTCGTGGACCTGTCTGTCTAGGTCCAATTCAAGTCCTAAGTTCTAATGAATTATTGCGATATATAGAAGATGATGAAGTATTTAAAATGTTTGACATTTATATCCATAGACAAAACATCTGTTTTAAAACTGCTGAGGAGTTTAATACCAGTATTATAGTTCACATAGTCGGCGGTCTTACGGTTAGTATACATGACAAATAACCGGACGCTCCAAGTTTAATTTCTGACTGGTTTTCCTCTTACACCGTTTTCCATCTGATTTTTTTCTGTATATTTAATGAGACTATTTAACGCTATTAAGCAAATAGCGCTATGACAAACTCTTATCAACGAAAAGATGCATCAAATTTGAGCTGCCGATCCTCATAGAACTTTGATCTAATAGCCATTGGAACTTCAAATTTGATCTCTCACAGTAAACTAATACAAGCATATGCGTCTCCTATCCACAAGATGATTTATAATCATACTCGATCACGAGGGGTTGCCTAACTTAAAATATAGATCACATTTAATCATTGCGGTATCTCTGGAGAGTTGAGGTTTCAAAACAATGATTAAGGAAAATTAACGTAAATTTTGTATTGATTATTTCATGGTCTGAAGAGAACAAATTTTTATTTTTATTATTATTATTACACATGACAAGAAATATACATAATTTTGCGAAAAAACAACACGTAATTTAATTAAGACATACATTATTTTAATGGATCTGGGTTTGTCGCCTTTCATTTTTCGTATCCCCAGTAAACTAGGCTTTTGCCTGTATCTCACTGAGGATATTTAACATGAAAAAATAAATCGATACCTTTTTCCGATTTTTGATTACACAAAAACAAAACCCCGTTGCACGTTCTCATCAACCTGACAAACAGTGACACTCAATTACAACTGGAAACATCATGCGGAATCAAACTCTCCAGAAATACCAAACTTGTTCATCCCATAATATACCACACACAATCATAACAATAAAAACAAAAGTAAAACCAAAAATTAACCCAAAATGAAACAAAAATAAAACCAAAAATGTTCATCCCATAATATACCACACACAATCATAAGAATAAAAATTAACACAAAAATATACAGAAACACAAATACGAAACAACAAGAAGAAACCCACACTCAAGAGCCTACACAAATCTTTTCCACACGTCATTTCCACACGTCATTCATCCTGAAAGCCCAAGTACTCAAAATCCTGTCACAATAACAAACACGCTCCGATCGACTGTCTAAATGGTTTTCCTTCCTTTATCTTTATTGAATTCGGCACGCCATTGTACGTCATGAAAGCCAAATAAGCATATTGCCTTTGGGCAAAAGAGAACCATAGTTATCTTTATCAAACTCTTGTTTTATCATTGTTACAGCTATGATATATCTAAAGTAACATGCTACTCTATTGTTTTAAATAAAACATATAGTAGTAATGTAGCTATAGTACTTTGCCACGTTATTTTACACTTTTCATTTAATATGAAATATAAGAATAGCATTAGTAAAATTCCAAGAAATATAAATAATGTAATAAATCTGTTGTTAAACTGGTACATCGATGTTAGTTTGGTATTATTTTTCAAAATATGCAGATTCAGTATAAAATTTATTTATTCATTTTCCAGGTGGTTGATATTATGAAAACAAATGTGGAAAAGGTGCTAGAAAGAGATCAAAAATTATCGGAACTCGATGACAGAGCAGGTAATAATTTTTTAGTATCGAAAAGTATTTTAAAGAGATTTTAGATGGTTTGGATATGTGGAGAAAATGAATGGTGAAATAATAACTAAGCCAGTATACAAGTAAGAAGTGCAAGGTGTAAGTGTAAGAGGTTGTCGTCGTTGCTGTGCCTCGTAGTCAAGGATTCCTCGCCATGTCGTATCATCGCTCACACGTCTTGAAATTCCATAGATATACACTAGAATCTACACCTATACCCCGCACAGATAATATTAAAGATCTGGGTGTCTTATTCCACAGCAATCTCGCGTTTGGTCCTCACATAGAAGTTGTGTGCAAGTCTGCTTATAAAACTCTAGGATTTGTAATGAGAATCTCTAAGTCGTTTGAAAACCAATTGGTGCTCCAAACGTTGTTTAATTCATTGATCCGTAGCAAACTAGAAAGCAATGCTTGCATTTGGAGCCCGGTGGGGGCGCAGAACTCGCTCATGGTGGAGAAAGTACAAAAAAAAATATCTACGATATCTTTATATGAGAGAGTTCGGTGTCTATGCATGGCTTTTTCCTACTCAGTTCCTGCTGGGCATGCTCGGGTAGAACTCCTCAAGAGTAAGAAGAGATGTGCGTCTCCTGGTATACGTTGTCAAACTCGTTCGAGGAGTTGTGAGCTGTCCAGCATTAAGTAGACTCACTACAAAGTTAGCGTTAAATGTTCCTAACAATTACACTAGACTGCGCCGGCAAGAACTGTTCTCAATAATATACGCAAGAACGGGTCTTCCAGCCGCTATGCCTGTTGGAAGGGCCTTAACTCTTCTGAACGGGACTGTTTCGGATATTGACATATTTCATATCACATTACCAAAACCGAAAGTAAATTTTCTTCTTAGATTGAGCGCGTTAGAAAGCACTCATCAACATACCTAAATGACTGTGAATATATGTGTATAATATGTTTGTGTGTATATACTCGTTTGTATGCATATGCATTATTTTTTATTTTATATAATTTTTTAACTTATTTTTTTTTCTCTATGTAATTTTTCTTCTTTTTTAATGTCTTGTATTTTGCAAAGTAGTTAGGCTAAGCCTGTTTTGAAAAAATAAATAAATAAAAAAAAAACTCTAACATCCATTTAGTTGGAAAATGAAGCTGTGTCGTGGAGTTAGTTTTAATTGAGTAAGTCTTTGCACATCAGCAAATTCACCGTTCTATTGGATCCGATAGCACACTGAAGAGAGACGATCGGAGCACGCCGGTGTAGTTTTTTTTTGAAGAATAAATATGATCAGAAGTCATAAGTATCTTAATTCCCCAAAATACTAGGTGGAAAAAATGCCTGCATCATTTGAAGGGAGGAAAATACACGTGGTGACAACGTATGATACAATATACACGTGGTGACAACGTATGATACAATATAAAATAAGGAAACTTAAAGCTGATGTATTAAATAAGATGCAGAAAAGCACTCTGAGAATATTTGGACATTTAAAACGAATGAATGAAGTTAGACTAAATATACAAACATAAAGTGCAAGTGAAAGATATGGAAGAGGAATACCTAGAAAAGTATTGTTGGATCATTTGAATGATATTAAAAAAAAAAAAAAAAAGGAAATGTAAGAAGTGAGAGAAAGCGATAAATGTGTTTTGAAATATGAAAGTCTGGCGCTCTCTCTGTTTTTCTACTTTTTCCGACAGGGAGACGGTAGGCTGGTATGTATGTATGTATGTGTAGATCAATAAATCAAACGAATTTGTTTTATTAAACACTGTTTATTTTTTTGTTACGATATAACCCTACCAGTTTCAAAGCTTTCGCCTCATCATCAGGGGAATACAAACAAGACTTGTTTGTGCTCCCCTGATGATAAGGTGAAACCGGTAGAGTTATACCGTTACAAAAAGTGGAATAAACAGTGTTTGATAAAACAAATTACAATGTCTTTAAACCTCCACAATGTTAATGCATCAACTATAAATAATACAATAAATCATACATATATGTAAGTTTATACCTTAGTAAGGTGGATGTAAGTTCACACCTTAGTAAGGTGGATGACTTAAAGCTCTCTAGCAAAAGCTTTTGAAGAATAATTATTTTTGACTTAGCTTATAAATATTTCATGTATTATAATACGAGTTTGTCAATTTATTAACATATGTATTAGGAGGAAAAATTATTTCTGATGTATTACTTATGAAAATATGTTTTGTTTTCAGACGCACTTCAACAAGGGGCGTCACAGTTTGAGCAGCAAGCAGGAAAATTAAAAAATAAATTTTGGCTCCAAAATCTTAAGGTGATACATTTAGATATATTATTATATTGGAAAGTAATACATATCAGTGAAATCATAGATATCTATATATAGTACCCTCAAATACTAGGCTGAAAAATGCACGTTTTATTCGAGAAGAGCAGCACAGGGTGGGACTCGAATCACCGATCTTTTGCATAGAAGTTTAACATATTACCATTTTACAACGACCTACATTAAAAAAATGTTTCATCAAATATTCTTACTTATTTCAAGTAACGAATAGTTTCATTAAAATAAATAATCGTTTAATATTCATCGCTGTGAAGTATTTCAAATAAGAAATTAACATTATGACTTCGCGTGAATAAATACAATTAGCAGTTCAGATTATGATATTTCAATTTAATTTATATTGGATTGCGACAATTTTCCCACTATTAACACAATGTGTAAAGTTTTCATTGACAGTTTATTGACGCTACTTAATAAATTCAGGTAGATGATTATGAATATTCACTTTAGTACTTGGGCATATCTTTCGATTATTACATTTTTTTATGTTATATGGTACCCTTCAACATATCCGAATTGGTGATTTAAACATATTGAAGAGCGTGCCTTCGGGCTTAGAACCACTGCAGTAGGCATAGAACTCGCGGTTCATCTTCGTGCGTGTTGGTTACACTATCGCACGTAAAGAGGCAACAAAAGTCGCACAAGTCCTGATAAATTCATTTACCGGCCCTATTTTATTTTTATGAGGTCATCGAGAATCGAACCTTAAATCCTCGGAGAGAACTCAAGCGTTTTACCAACCATGCAATGGAGATCAACATAATAATGAGGTTCATTGATACATTAATCATGGCTGATTAAAAAACCCCGAAGCAGTTTGAAATATTATTGCCTCTTGTTAGCGGTTAAATATAATTTTCAAACGAGTATATAAGATGATCAATTAATTTATAAATATCAGTTGACTTGGTTGAGGCATGTGTTGAGACTGCCAGATAAATGTATCATACCTGAAAATAAGATATTAAAAAACGTGATGTTAATTGTATAAATGTATTGTGTTATTTGGCATTGCCTTTCCGTTATATATACGAGGGTCATCCAGAAACTAAGATTACAAGGGCTCCTGAAGCCGGGGGAATTTTTTGTTTCAAAGATGGTGCACCTGGCGTGTAGGGAGGATCCTAACGGCCAGTTTATTTAGTCCCGCGTGTTTGTCGGCCATTTTGTTCAGTCACAGTAAATTCTTACGATGGAGAAGTAATCGTGCGCTGCCGCCAACTCTCATCCATGCGAGACTCGTGCGGTCATCAGATTTTTGACTTTGCAGAACAATACCGCCGCAAATATACATCGGAAGCTCGTGGAAGTTTATGGTAGTGATGTGATGAGTCGACAACATGTCACGAAGTGGGTAGGGTGTTCAAAAAAGGCCGTACTGATACTCACGACGAGGCAAGGCAGTGATTCCTGACGAATTTGTGCAAAAAGTTGAAGAACAAGTGCGAAATGACCGCCGTGTGATGCTTTACGACCTTCACGAAGAATTTCCTGACATTTCTCAAAGTTTCCTTGGTAATATTGTGTCGGAAAAACTTGGTTACAAGAAGTTGTGTGCGAGATGGGTGCCCAGAATGCTCACACCGGAGCACCGTCAAAATCGCGTGACCGCCGCGCGTGAATTTTTGGATCGTTTTGCACAGCAGGGAGAAGCTTTTCTGGACTCTATCGTGACGGGGGATAAGACGTGGGTGTGTCACTACACCCCAACAATTTTCCAACAATCAGGAGGTCGAGGAAGCTGTGAAGAAGTGGCTGAAAGAGCTGGCGGCGGAGGTCTATGACACTGGCATACAAAAGCTGGTGCCCCGACTACAGAAATGTCTCGATCTCGACGGCTATTACGTTGAAAAATACTCGTAGTTCAATATATTTGTGAAGTACCCTGTGAATTTCAATTAAATACAAGCATTTTTCGATCCTACATAAATGTTGTAACCTTACTTTCTGGATGACCCTCGTAGTATAAACTACTAGAACATTGGGACTGGGATTGCTGTCTTTGATGTTTGGACAGATATCAATATTATCACTAATAAATAACGATTGAATTGATTAATCGTTTTGTCTTAATATAATTTTAAGGAAAGTTACTATTTCTCTAAAAATATTTTGACTTATATACCTCTAAGGTCCAAATGTTTTCGGCCTGAACAAGTTTGAGCAGGGAAGGCAAGATACATATGGTACAATTAAAATTTGATTCCTCGATAAAATACGTGTTGCTTCATTATATTCTGAAATGTTTAAAAAATAAAATCACGCGATTATCAAATTTCTGTCAAAAGAAGGAAAACACCCGGCAGGAATAAAACTTTAGCCGGATTTTTACTTTCTTTTGAAAGATACTTGATAGCAGCGCTATGTTCAATTTTAAACATTTCATAATATAACGAAATAATACGTCTTCTATCAATTAAAGTTGACATACTTAATCAAATTTAAACTGTTACTTCGTTTGACCATGCGCTAAGCGTGAGTGGCTTAGTATATGTCCATACATGTTTGGGCTGGAAACTTTTGGACATTATTTTTTTTATGAGCGCTTTCCTTAAAGTTGCTTAAACTGAGATGTAAAAGTTTACGCTTTGCACGACGGTTATATCCAATCACTAAATAATAAATTAATTATCTTCAAAATTTACATAACTTGTTTTTAAATATGTTCGGTTGTAGGAGTTATAAAGTAGTATGTTCTCATTTGGGAAAAGTATGAAATTAATGCTTAAATTATTTTATAAAAATACAGGTAAATAGAAGTACAATACTTCATGAAGCTGATTTGTATTTTAAGAGTTAAATCAATTTCAAAATATAATAACAAAATTGTAAATATAGTCTATAAATCAATATGTAAATAATGATAATTTCAACACAATTTATGAATTCAACTACCTCCACTTTATATAATTAATAAATTTATAAATCAAAGCTGTGTTACAACAGAAAAAATAAAAACTATTTTTCTTCTTAACTTTTCGTGTCCGGACATGTTCCGAATTTTGCTACTCATATGTGAAGTAAGAAAGGTTAATTTGAAAGTGACAATTATATGATCTTTATGACTGCAGTATGTTTTCAGCTTTGGTATGCAGACTGCAATATACAGAACATCATATGACCATCGTTCTGCACTTTTCTGCATTCGCACAGGGGAAACACCTATCTTTGTTATTCTTCCATGCACCTGATGATATCAACCCTTGACCTGTTAAGAAATTCCTACACGAGACAAAGTATTAACTTTTTATTTTTTTATAAATATTTCAGATGATGATAATCATGGGAGTTATCGGGATTGTTATACTGGGTCTACTATTCGGTAAGATGCCATACATTATTTACCCAATAGAAGCATCAATGTTGTTATGTACGATAAATTGTTTAAATAATGGCAACATCTGCTTCGCCTCTGTTAACTGTGCTTCTATCAGAGCTTTCGTAAAATGGTGACACCTTTTTTTTATATTAAGTTATCGATAGATAAATACAGTAAAAATTTTACCGTTTTGACGAAGGCTAACCTAAAATTATCAAATTCTTTGAGAAAACTTATATTGATACACAACAATCATTCCAGAATCTAGTAAATTGTAAATCAAACTGTAATTTTCGTTTATATTGTGGGTGGTTTGAAGAGATTGCCGCATGACAATGATCTCGCCAGGTTGTACTGTATATAACATAAATTTAATACAGTACAATACAATTAATTATTTTAGCCAAAGTAGTTTGTTGTCTTTTGGTTCGTTCTCTCAATGTTGAGAATTGTGTTTACCATGCTGTTTCACGAATCTTCTCCAGTGTGAGAGATTTTTTCCTTTAAAGGGGTCACCTTTACCTGATCCAGCAAATGGACGCTCGCCTAAAAAACATCGTCGCCATGAATGCAAATATTCACATTCACTTGAGAGTAGAGCAGCATACACTAAACCATTAATCCGAGGATTCAGATATATGTATTTTAATAATAATGATATTAAATGGGTTGATACGTGAAATCTTTTTGTTTGATCAAAATACATATTCTAGTTAATACTAATAAAAACATGCACTTCTATTTATTCGTCAATTCTTACCCTAGTAAAGTTTTCTAATACCGAAATTCTCCAACATTTTTTTCAAGTTATTTATCAACCATTATAAGATATCAAATAATTAATTTAAAAAAAATAGACGTTTAAAAACACTATTATTGAGAAGTGATTAAGCTATATGCCATTTTTCATATACCATACTCAAATTTAGAAGCATGGCAGTAACAATAACTTTATCATATGTTTACGTGAAAGCCTTTTTTCAATATATCGTACAAATAATACGATGAGTTTTAAAAAATATATATATTATTTATTGTACCAAATACAATTCGTCACCATTTTAAGAGAGCGCTCTATTTATATGGTTTACATGCTCTTAAACGAGGGCTTGTGTACAATACTATGTCTTAGAGACTGTGTGTCAATGTTACTAATTTATGTGGGAATAGTCTGAGGAAACTGCCGCAGTCACATTTCTGGCGCGCGCTCTGAAGGACAACGCTGTTTAGAGACAAGACTAGTCTTTCATCCATGGTCGGTCTGTATAAGGAAATTAGATAAATGCTGTATGTACATGACTGTCGTTAGATTTGACTGTCACATGATATGTCAATTAGATTGTTTATTACAAAATGAAACGTGTTTTGTTTAAAATTTATACAAACTATGATTTCTTCCTACGATTTCAAGAAGATCGAATCAATGCCATTTTAAAAAGATAATTTAAAAGTTTCCAAAATATTTCTTAGTTTCTGAGGAAATAAAATATTGATTTGAAATTAATATTTTGCTAATAAAAAAATAAGATTTCTTGAGATTGAATTGTAATCACTAAACATGAAAAAAAATTTACAACTACATAAAACGCATGTGTCGTAATTCAACACAAGGGTATAAGATTTTTTAAACTTATCAGTATTCGTTTTAATTAACTAAAATTCTAGTTACTACGTTTTCAATGATTTGAGAAGTCTGAAAAAGCTATGTATGCCGATCATTCTTTTTCATTGTAAAAAACTAAAATCCGCACACCTTGTTGGATTTTTTTAAGGTTTTTATACGTTTCAAAAAAATATGTTTCATTTTTACCCCTTTAAGCATGAGAACTTGTGGGTTGTATTGAGAACTAAAAAGAAAATACAAACATAAACTTTACTTACAAATCCATCTCACAAATAATAAACATCCTGCACATTCATAAAAACTTACAAAAAGTGACTAACTATTAAATTACGGAATTCATACAAATTTAAAAAAAAATATGGTGTACAAAATTTCGATTTTTTTATTAAAAGAAGTATTTTTGTGTTAGTTACTGTTTGTACAAACACACAGAATATATTTTTATATTTATATGTTGAATGAAAAAAGCTGATTTCGAAATTACGATACTGGAAAATATACTTGAGATTTTTTTTATTTGTAGCCATGAATATTTTACAAAAATGCACAATTTAAAAAAATTGTGAAGCAAAAATTATTGCATTTGAGAGAATATTTGTTCAATATAAAATAATTTGAGGGCATTCTTTAACTTTCAACTTCATCATATAAAATCAATAATCATCTCGAAGGTTGTTACTTTAAACACTAAAAGAAGATGCAAGTATTAACGTACTCTAAATCTCTTTAAGAACCGAAAACATTTAGAAATATTTTAATCTATACGAATACAGTACACCTTATTTTCATTCAACTTTAATTAAATAAGTCCCAATGTTATTGATGTTTCATCAAACATATTTAACAAATTAATCTTTTTCTTAAAGCCTTTTGATTCTAGGTATTTATTTATAATAGGGGAAATCGTGTATAAAAGTAACGTTATTACATGTTTTATGTCGCCTTATTTAACGCAGTAATACAAAGTAAACTGACAAAACACAAAACCTTTCTATAAAATAGTTTGAAAACTGTTCAAGCATATTTAAATTATTTTATAAAAATTGGACTAAAAATCGTTTTTAAATATTTATAATCTAGGTATGATTCAAAAATATTTTTTGAGCAAGAATTGCCCAATATCATTTTATATTTCTTTTAATTTGAATAATGTAAAGTTGTATGTCTATGAAAAAAATGTAGGCAAGTTTAATAACGATTTTTGTTCCACTTCAGACAAGATTCAAAACAAGCAAATATTGTACAAAGAAAAAAATACTTAACAAAAAACATGCATATACTGTTAATATTGAAAAGCATGTTAAATTGGCAACGACTTTAGAATCTATTAGATTATATCCAAAGCTTTCTTGACCTCTCTGCAAACTTACTGATTAACGTCATTCTTCCAAATTTAACCAGATCTGACTTTTCTTCTAATTTGGCATATGCCTGCAATACTGACTGCGACGATCCTAGTAAAGCTGTTGTTACATAGTTAAAATGTATGTTGTCTTGTCTTTGTTAATGACTCGTATTCCAAAATTATTATTTATGGTGTGATTAAATTATCAACTCTTAAACCAAACCCCTATGATACGGGTTTTGTTACATATAGTTATGCGATCACAAATTTCTCATTTTTCTTTCTCTCTCTCTCTTAGCCTTTTTTTAAACAGAAATAGATATTTTTTACTAAACTGCTGGGTGAGTTAACACCCTGCTCGTTGGAGATTGGTTTAATATTTTCACGGGTGTAAAATTGTCAAATTTTGTTTCTGTAATAAAATTATGACTTTTAATAAATTTACTGTAAATTAAAGAATCATCCATCCATACATCCTGTCGTGTAGCTCATGACTGAGCATCATGACTCCCATGATAGCCTCTGACGACTCCTCCCCAAAATTAAGGATACAAAAACGTATAAAAAGATGATTATCAATAAATTTAATGTAAATAAATTAAATGATCTTGTTGATTTCAGTTTATCATTTGGTTTAAATTATACTAATATCTAAGTAAAGCAATAAAATTCTTCTTTATTGACAGAAACCAAAAGATAAACGAATGTTACTATTTTAATCCATATTTTTTTCGATTTAACATGTAATGTTAATTTTGACCATAAGTAAAATCACACAAACAATTTTGAAACCCCTACAAAGAAAATCTGCGTTCACTTTTGAACTATCTTGATTACCAATATTCAATCGAAGTAAACCGATTTTTTTAGAATATCTAAATTTTAAGATTCATTTTGGAATACGGGTTTATGTGTTTAGCTGTAGAGACTGTTCTGTGTAAATTGTATGATACCCAGAGGATACAATGTTACTTTTCTACCGTATTTCCCCGTCGGCTGCCGCTTGCGCAAGTCTACAAGACAAAGGCTCCATTGTAAAGTGACGAATATCCTTTATTTATTATTTCCTTACTATTCCTCCACCACTCATTATTTTATTTTTGATATTTTTCCTTTCAAATCATTGAATTTCTGTGTAGAAAAAGAATTAGGACTATTCAAGATTTTGTTGGAAAAATTCTAAAATACGTTTGAATAGAAAAAATATTTTATTAACTAAAGAATCATTAACTTTTTTGAGTAAATTCAGTGTATAAAAACAGAGTTTCCATTTTTAGCTTCGTCGTTCTCTATTTTATATTATTTTGCAAAGCAAATAATTTTTTTAAAAGAAAAAAAATCTTCATAAAGTTTTTTTCTTTATCAGTTTTGTTATAAAAAGCTAACATGTGTAGTTAAAAATATTTTTTGAATTGTAATATTTAAAAAAAAACTAGTTTGTTTAAATTTCATTAGAGCCGTTGCTAAAGTACGAGTATAATAAAAAAACAAGATATAGCAAAGACAAATATATACCTCTGATAATTAAACAGATTGATTGTTTATATTCTAAAGATATAGCAAAGACAAATATACCTCTGATAATTAAACATATTGATTGTTTATATTCTAAAGATATAGCAAAGACAAATATACCTCTGATAATTAAACATATTGATTGTTTATATTCTCAAACACCTTGTTCCTCAACCACCTCCCACTTTACAATCTGATGCCTTAACTTGTGACGATCATGTTCAATTCTTCTTCCATCGCGCTGCTTATCGCCTTTGCAGGTGATAACATAAAATCAATGTTGAATTAGTGCGTTACCGCGGCACGCCGACGTTGGGAGTTGAAAACGCTATTGAGAAACCCAACGTTATTGGTAACCACACACTGCCCGTATTGCCGACCAGTGCTGGTAAGTACAAGAATAAAAAAAATATTGGTTTTATTTAACTTTATATACGAGAGTGATTTATCAATTAACCGGTTTTTTAAGTTTAACTGTAAAATTATGAACCATCCGAATTTTAGTAACTTTAATTGTTGTGGAATGTGCTGCTGACCCCAAAGACGTCCCTTATCATAATATCTTTCAAATTTTACCATCTTTAGTGCACCCTTAGAAGAACACTAATTTTGAATCGTTTAAACCTCGAAAGAAAATTGCTACAATCATTGCCGATTGTAACTATTAGCTTTATTGGTTTCTTTATGTATAACATGCCTAATTTTTTTGGACACTCAGCCATTACCTGTAATCCAAGGAACTAATTGCCATTCAGAGTTTCAGGATATGCAGACAAGCTAAGTTACACAGCCCTTTATCAACTATCAAGTACACTGTGTCCTCAATATATTATTTTACCTCCAACCAGTGAAAATTATATTTTACTTTATGAATTATACTTTTTTGTATTAAAAATCAAATAAAAATCAATATTATACAAATAGCATCATACTCATTGCAACTCAAATGAACCATAGTATCTGCAAGTTTAAACTCATTGCATATTCGTATTACTAGTTGTAGCGATTTGGTCATCCAAGCCCAGGGCGACTTTTTATGCATAAACTCTTCAATAATTGAATAAGATTCCCTTTATAGTCCTTAATTTTCCCTCTTGGACAGTTATCAGCTTGATCCAAGATTTTCCAATAATGACCACTAGAAAAACATTGTATACATGGTTTTAAATTCTAATCCAAGACATTTTATTCAGAAGAAAACGTGTCATAAATTAGTCAAATATATTACAAATAAATGTGAAATGGATAATTAATGATTCACTCTCGTAGATCTTATTTGTGTTTTCTCTTATAACTTCTATTCACCAGTTAAATGTTTACCACACGTAGTTTTTTTAAGTATTCCAAAAACAGGATTATCAACCAAAAAATCTACAACTTAAACTGTTTAGTGAGAAAAAATTGATTTTGTAGTTGAAAGATAAAAAAAATAATATTAAAGGTTCTTTGGCTGAATAATGCAATATTAAAAAGAATCCCAGAGATTGAATTAAAATATATAAAAAATGGAATGATGGTGGATATCTTGGATTTGACCAAGAAATAAATTATATTCATAAAATATAACATAAACCAATTGATTTAAGACATACTGTTTTCCATTGTGCTTTCAAAAATAATAATCGCAAGACGTAAATTGCGTTAATTGACTTTCAGCGATTGTTTTGACCAAAGCTGTTTTTATTTACACTTGTTTTGATACAGTGACAAAAATATTTCATTTGTTTTCATTAATTTTTGTTTTTTTTTTAATTTATTTTAATTTCAAGAACTGCAAATTATTGATAAAATTAAATAAATTTTTATGATATTAGGTGAAAAAAAATTTATCTTTCTTAGGAAATATATAACACATCTTCTGAAGCGTCGAAGACTAAATAAATTGGTGCCTTTCATAAACATTTTATCTGAAGAATATTCTGAGAGATCCTGCATCGACAGTTTGGAATTATATGAAACGATGTCCAGTATGATGTATCTATTATATTGGTATGGTTAACATATATGTGTGTGTGGATTGCATGTTGGCACTCCTGAATATGTAGGCGTATCCTATGTGATACGAGTTGGATAAAAACTGTGGGCCACACCACTTCTTGGTAAGACGCAGTTAGGGACACTAGTATTATAATACTTGGTCAAGTCGTTTAAATTGTTCGCAAACGTATTTACTCGTAATTGTTTTTCCTTGCCGATAATCAATCACCATCACACTGGGCCCAGTTGTCAGCGTCACAACCTGTAATCCCAAAAGGTTCAATGTATCTACAAAAGTCCGTTTTGATAGTATTAATGTGAATGATTCAAAGACTTACATAATTTTACCTTTCAATAAATATAAATTCGTTACTTATTTTCTACAAAATACTTGAGAATTAGATTTTTCAAATGATTCTCTTTTATATGAAATACGAGTATGTCAAGTTTTTTTTTACAATAGGTGAACTACCTAAACTAGGATGATTTGTCCCACCAAATACAAGTCATTATGCAATTATTTGAATCAATATATTAAAATAATAAAAAAAGACAAATCCGTATAATTTAAAGTATTAATTAATTAAGCTCAAAAAAAATTAACAATCGATCTATAAGTGGAAAAGTTCCATGAAGAAGGAAGAAACGCAAAATTCATTTTACGCGGTAAAGATATGGCTTTTAGTAAATCAAATCTGTCTCGAAAAACGAAACCGAAAAATACATGGTCTATAGTTTTGTCATCCAGACCACAAGTCAAGTTTACGAATTAGAAACATCTAGTTGCGGAATTTAGACAATTGACGCATTGAAGAATGTAATCACCTCTGAACCAAAATACATGGTCTATAGTTTTGTCATCCAGACCACAAGTCAAGTTAACGAACTAGAAACATCTAATTGCGGAATTTGGACAATTGACGCATTGAAGAATGTAATCACCTCTGAACCAAAATACGTGGTCTATAGTTTTGTCATCCAGACCACAAGTCAAGTTAACGAACTAGAAACATCTAGTTGCGGAATTTAGACAATTGACGCATTGAAGAATGTAATCACCTCTGAACCAAAAACGACACAGAACAAGGAAAAATACGCTAGAGATATTAGTATTCAATTTAAAAACATGATAACAATCTCCCCTTTAATGCTATTTGATCACAAAATATACTTGTAAAATGGTAAATATCAAAAGATTTCCAACATATAATAAAATTATTGTTTCATTCAATTTTGAATTTTCTGTAGATATATTTGTTCGATTCAAGTCACTAAAAATTCAAATTAAAAGTATTAAAAATTTTGAGGAATACTTTTAAAATAAGCTTAAAACTTTAATTATATTAGATTATCCAAATATACGAGATTTAAAATCTATTGATTGATGAATTTAAGACACCCATTAAAGTTCGAATAATGGTTTCGAGAAATAAAAAATCAGGGAAATATTTTTTTATGACTGAATGTTTATTGATTTAGAGAAATGTTTTACTCTGACAAAAAAGTATGTCTAGAATAGATTATAATGAAACACAAAATGTGGCCCTCACGATTAAAAAATCATTCCAAATTTTGTTATTTCAATGTTTTGTTGTGGATTTTTGAATGGAAATACTAAAGTTTCTTTATTTTTTTTTGTAGGAAACTTCCTGTAAGCTTTCAGAATGATTCACAATGCAACCAACACCAGAAAATTTCAAGAACGTTACAATACTATTTATTTACAATTATTTAGATTATTTAATTTCTTACCATATACTTATAAAAACATACTTGTATAATATTCATATAAATAGAATCATAATTATCTATTCAATGTAACCTTTTGAATCGATAAAGATAGTTAAATTTGCAGCTTATCTTTGAGACTTTGTTTATTTTTACAAATTGAGTTTAGTTAATATCTTTTACAATATAAATAAAATCAGAAAATATCAATACGAAGTAAAAAAAAATATTGAGCTCTGATCAAAAAGGCTATATTTTTATGAAAAGGTTTTTTTAATACGACACTCCATCTTATGTAAGGATGATTTGTGGAAAAACGTGTTAAAAGAAGACTTTTGATTAGTTGTATACAATATATATTATAGTATTCATGATTTGCTTTACTTCGTTTTGGTAATTTCAATGGCCTTTGTTTAATTAAATATGTTGATCACTGCTATTTCTATTTTACTTAGCAAATTTATGTATTGTTAGGCATATCATAGAATTTTATAATGTTATAAATGTTTAATTTTTTTGAATAAAATTCAAATTGATTATCTAGTTATAATTATTTTAATGTAAAATTAATTGTGATTTTTTATCTATAGTTACGAGTAAGTTGATAGTTAATGCTTTTCAAAATTGCAGAATTGTTATAAGTATAAAATAAATACACGCAAAATTCAAATATATTGTATGTTTGAATAATAAACAATAATATTGAAAATCTCATATTATTTAAATTAAAAATTAAAATAAAACTTAATTATAATGGCATGTTGTGTATATTCCTAGGATGTTTTGGCTTATATATTGATGAAAACGAAATATACTCATTTACATATTCACAAGATATTTTACATTATTTTTATATAATTTTCATCTCGAAAGATATTCACAATCACATTATAAATAACATCACAAAATAGAAAGACACTTATTATATTTTTTTGATGAGATCTTGATGTTTGCGCTATAAAGTTAATGAGATGTGTACAAAATGTACACAAGACATGATTCAAAATTATACACATGTATAACGTTTATGACTTTTTACAACATTTGTATATTTCACTCCAATAAATAACCATACAACTTTCGATTCAGTTCAATTCATGAAAATGATTATGAGAAAATAATTGGATAACTATATATTATTTGCAAATGTGTAAATGTTTAGAAATTGTTTGAAATAATTTTTAAAAGTTTGAAAACGAAATTTTCATTAATATATAAGCGCTTGTTGAATTTGTAAATTAAAATTAGAGCTTGCTTTAGGAAATGAATTTACATAAATATTAAACTCAAATCCTTTGCAGTTAATATAGAAAATCTTACGTAATCTATACCAATAATAATTTATTATAAATTGAGTAATATTTGTCAATTTAAAGCAGCTAAGCCTGAAGCCGACTCTGATTTTAATATTGAGTTGTTTTCGATTGTTTAAAACTTCATTTTAATATTTCATGAATATAAATTTTATTTCAGAAAGTTCATGTTGTTAGTGAATAAAAAAGCTCTTTTATTACGAGAATGGTAGAAAAGTGAAAACACGTCGTTTATTTTTGTTGAAAAAAAGTTTGGCTTCCATAATTCTAAGCGGTGTTGATTTTTTTTTAATTTGACAAAGTTTACTATGAAACACGATAACACTGTTTGAACACAAAAGTTGTCTTTGAAAGTTTGAAAGTCGATACCTCGTTATTAGATACTTCGTTTGAATACAAAATTTTACTTAAAAAGGCAATACGACTTTGTGTTTCCTAATTATACATTTTATTTACACAAAACTCTTAACTCTATAAAGTGACTACTCACAAACTAATAAAATTTTGCAATTAATTTTAACACTGATCTTTACTCTTGATGGTGATACCTAAAAAAACTATGTTTAAAAATATCGATTAACGCAAATTTTGACTTTGAGAAGTGATATAAATAAATTGTTCATATGGTTGTAATTTAATTGAACACAAGCGAAAAAATCACGATAAATTCACTTGGTTATAAATAATGTCAAACTTTGTTTAACAACATATTTTGATAAAATAAAAGTTATCTTAAAACTTGTGAACTGAATAAATAACGTTAAAATTTTAAAACAACACATTTAGTCTGCACTTCATTCACACAACATTCCTGTTGTTCATGATATAATAAACACTGATTTAATTATTATAAATATTGTGTACATATTTTTATGAGACACTTTACTTCGTAAAAGTTTTGAAAAAAAAAATAAAGCCTCTGCCATAGTAAATTGCATTTCATGTGAAGAACAAGTATTCAAAGAGGTAAACTGGTGGTAATGAGGTTCAATACGAAACAATAAATGAAGCCTCTGCCATAGTAAATTGCATTTCATGTGAAGAACAAGTATTCAAAGAGGTAAACTGGTGGTAATGAGGTTTAATACGAAACAATAAATGAAGCCTCTGCCATAGTAAATTACATTTCATGTGAAGAAAAAGTATTCAAAGAAGTAAACCGTTGGTAATGAGGTTTAATATGAAACAATATATGTATCATTTAAATATCTTAGTGAGAAAATCTGATTTTAATTTTATAGAATAAATATTTCTGGCCAGTTTGACAAATTAGGGAATATTACAATAATTATAAACGAAAGAGAATAAAGAATCGAAATATTTATTTATTTGCCGTGTATTTTATTCAGCTCTGAAATAACATTTCTCAAAAGCATCTTAAGGTGGCATACTCGTATATTATAAAATGATATTATGAAGTGTAACATTTTTTTTAAGAACGTCGAATATAAGATAAGAATTTTATGTTTTTGAAAATATAATTCAAGTAACAGTTTCTAGATATACGAGTGTTGTTAGAATAGTAACATATAATCATTTCAGAAGGGAGTGTTAATAAATTCAATCAAAATATTTTGAAACAGGGCTGTTTTTTTTAGATGTTTGATGTATTATTTAATTTTCATATTATGTTATATTCCATATAAAGAAACCCGTAAAAGTTGGAAATAAAGTGAATTGGATTCATTAAAAGTCTTCACTGATTTAAAAATACATTTTCAATAATTGTTATTGCTTCGTTGACACCAATTATTTTGTTTATATGCTATAAAAAAGATTTTACTCTCATAAAACATCGGTCTTTAAAAATTTCAATAAGGAAAAAAAAAAACAATTGAAAAAACGAGTCACATCGTTCAAAAGCTGTTTTCTTGAAACCTTGGCAATTAAATTCGTTTTTCAATATGTATTTTTCAGTTGTTGAACTCTTCATCACAACTTGAACAATAAATATTTAAGAAATTATTATATTTCAGAACTCCTATCATGGATTAAAGAGAAAATTAAACTCTTATTGAAATCCATATCCATTAAATTCAACTTTTTTTATTACTGATGGTCAAAGAATCTTTAAGGCGCTGAAATTAATATTTTTTTCGATTGAAAAAGAGGTGTTTTACGAAGAATGATAGAAAAAAAAACTAGATATTTTTTTTGCATATTTAAAATCTTGTTATAAGTTTCGCTCTGATATTATAAGCGTATTAAAAGGAAAATTATGTTTTTTGCAAGTTGTTAAATAAAAAAATGTATAAAATATAGACGAGTGTAGATAGATGACAGATCTAGGTCTATTAACGTGTAAAAACGAATTGAAAGGAGTCAATTAGAACTTGGCCGAGTAAGAACAAGTGTATAATAATTAGTTTAGCTTTTATGTATATCCACCTGATTTGTTCCATACACGAGGCCTAATATTTTGCTATAATAATAATATGCTGTATGAAAATGTACTCACATGTTTATTTGGGTTGTAGCAAAGGTGGTCTGAGGTTTTGTAGATATTATTCTATTTCGTGCATCTAAAATATAAATATAATTTTATGAATCTAACGAACATTGTATTGTTTGTTTTGTTGATAATAAACACACTTATATTGGCAAATATATGTAATTTATTCTTATTACCTTAAAATTTTGCTTATAATACGTATTTTTTTTTACTAATTTTTACTCCCTGGAGCGGGGAAGCATTTTGATTATACTGACAAAATGTCAATGTGGAATTTGACGTATTTTTGGATTTAAAACAATCTTGACGACAGCAAGGATCTCCTTTGATGTGAAGCCAAAATATATATAATCAGATGAAGTTGATGATAGCGGTATTTATTGTGATGACCTAATAAAAATTGAATTGTCTCGACATCTTACATATCAGTAGTAACGGAAATAAATTGGACAGATTAGAGGCCCTAGAAATTTCTAAGTCAGTACATCGATCCGAACATCTGTTGAACAGTTATATCCCAAAAATCTCTCCGCTCTTGGCCGAAATCGTCCCATGCCTCCCTCACCCCCCCAGCCCCAACCGTTGAAGCGTGTATATCGGTACCAGTTCGAACAACATTTAGTCTTGTTTGTGCTCCACTGAAGATGAGGTGAAAGCTTTAAAACCGGTAGGGTTATACCGTCACAAAAAAGTGGAATAAACAGTGTTTGATAAAAATAAATTACAATGTCTTTAAACCTCCACAACGTTAATGCCTTAACTATAAACAACGAAATAAATAGTGTTTTTAAAAAAAATCCAGTAATTTGTTTTCATTTTGAAACTTGATTTTTTTTAACAAACATTTGATGGAATAATTTTTTTTAATATGTTGGTGCGTATTGTATACGTATTCTTATTTACAATAAATTTTTCGGACTAAATCGAGCATTCGTATTATACAGAGGTGCACATAACATTCGAGATTTTATGGTAATTTGTTTTATGAAATTTATTCACGGCAACCTTGGCAAACTAATTAATAAGATCTGACATAGGGGGTTTGGGTTCGATTCCAGATGACACCTAGAAATAAAATCTTAGAAATGATTTATTTCGGTTTGGTTATGATACTCAAACGCACTATACAATTGTCAGTAATGTTCTCGTTTCGTGAATTATACTATAAGCTAGTACAATTCATTCATTCATTTGTATGGCACCCTTCACCAAATCCAAATTAGCGATATGGATGCATTGAAAAACGTTGCTGGGAGACATTATTGTTTACGACCCTATTAACCGAGCCTTCGGGTGTAGAACTACTGTCGAAGCACGGAGCTCATAGTTGGTCATCACACATGTTGTCAATACTGCCTTACGTGAAGAAATGTCAACAATAGGGCACGAGTATTTTTTTTCCAGATTGATACCTTTTTTTAGTATCTTTAGGAATCGATCAACGCGCACAAATGTGAGTAATGCTTGAACATCTCTGGAGTGCAAGTAGTAATCACTTTGTCTCCTTTAAAATTGTCGCCTCGAATACCAAAAAGACCAATAAAAAGCTTCGAACGTCCAATGTCCACAATCAAAGGATATGGCAAACGATCAATCAGTAGGTTTATTAAAAATGTAGCCTCCGTATGTTCCAAGCTGGGAGTGTAAGCGGTTGTAGTAACAGTATTAAATAAGAACTGAGGATATTTTAAAGTATTTACAAATGGATCTTCAAAGATGATAGTTTACAACATTATTTAAGTAATTGATATAGGGAATGAAACGTGGACGTGGAAAAACAGTGAAAGAAACTGAATAAATGCTCTAGAAATGTGTACATTGTGAAGAACACACTGGGTGAGAATGTATGTATGTGAACTAAAGACTGATGTGTTGAGTAAGATGAAGAAGCACTCTGAGATGGTTTGAGTACGTGGAACGAATGAATTAAGAAATTTTAACAAAGCAAATATACAGTGTAAATGTGATTGGAAAGTGTGGTAGAGGAAGACCAAGGAAAATATGATTCAATCAAGTGAATGGTATTTAGAAAGCGGGAAATGTAAAATGTCGAACAAATTGTAGGAGATGTATGATAAGGTATATGGATGAGAGAGAGAGAGGCGAATTATGTGTATTGAGAAAGGAAAGTCTTGTGTTAAGTTATTTCTGTCTATCCCAACAAGGAAACACCTTGATGGTATGTATGGATGTTAACCGATGAAAAGTTAACAATGGAGCAAGTTATTGTATAGCTTAAAAATAATATTTGAGGTCACACAATACATTATTTTTATCAATATTTGTACTCGCGTTATTTTTATAAATGGCAGAGTTACATTTTAGTTTGGAATATTGGTCTTATATACTTGACGTATTATTATATATGATATCTAGCAAATTTTTAAGATTAAGTTTTAAACTCTTCAAAAGGAAATTAAAAGTTAGACGTTTAACAGTTAGTTATACTAGGTTAGTCGAAACGTTTTGAAAGCGGAAATGAAAATACATTTTTTTTGGGGTGAAATCACTTTTATTGCTCAGTATAGTCTCCCATAAGATCAATACACTTGGTCCAACGATCTTCCAACTTTGTTGTCCCATCACCGAAGTGACTTTCTGGAAGGCCTGCAAAATACTCCTCTACGACGGCTATAACCTCTTCGTTTGATGAAAAATGCTTTACACGAAGGAATTTTTTGAGGTGTGAGAACAGCCAGAAGTCAGAGGGAGCTAAAGCTTGTACGGCCACGCTTAAACTCCAAAACCCATCGGTGAACGGTTGGAAATGAAGGAGAAGACTCCTTTAATACTTTCACCATCTTTTCATGGATCTCAGTAGCCGATAAACCTTCCAAAACAAAGAATTTAATCACTGCACGATATTCGGATTTTTCCATTGTTAAAAAATACACTGACACGTCAACTTCAAATGGCTTGTAAACAAAGAATGAATTGACAGATCGAAATGAAATTTTGAGTACGTTCTTATGGAAGATGAAATAATAAAATGGCGTAGAAATTTTGGTTTTTCTACTGCTCCATAAATGTCGCTTTCAAAACTTTTTGACTAATCTATTATGTACAATACTTTTTTTATTTAATAAACGACGTTGTGCCTAACAATGACTTTATCAAACTTTGGGGGATGCAATTTACAATGATTACATATTATAGTATTTTGTATTTACAGTAGATTTTAGGTTTATATAGTCACGTTGCTTATATTTATCCGCAGTTTGAAAAGGGCGAAATAATCACTAATAAAATAAAATATAATATAACATGTTATACTCGTACCTATCAAAACGCTTCATTTTGATTTTTCTAAAAATGGGGTTCTATGAATTGAAAATCGTAAGTATCATTAGTAACTATTAGAAATCACCCAAAAACATGAAGGCCTCGGCCACACAGGTAGAAGTCTTGCTTGGTGCTTAGAGCTACGCTGCGAACTAGGTGACATATCCTAGCGAAGCAACGCATCTCATACTATCGCAATGACCACACTACACGCTTCGCGCCACGCTACGTGACTATAAGTCACCTAGTAACATAGCTCTAAGCACCAAGCGAGGATCCTACCTATGTCGCCGAGGCCTCAGACGTCACGGCTACGGATCGATCGATTACTCTTGTGTTTGTTTTGAGAATTGAATACACACATTTTGAAGGATTGTTTCCTGTCGAAGAAGTGAAAAGGATTTTTCAAATTTCTCCTGCGGATTTGACGCGAAAGTATCATGTTATGAAATAGATTACTAAGAACAGAAAAATTGGTTAAGAAGCAATTCTGAAAATACATATTTTTTATTTTTACAACTTAAGTTGCTTATCTGAGTACAGTGTTATTGAAATGGGGGCTTATAAACATATGTCATTGAATTTATTATCCAGTATCGTCATTGAATTTATTATCCAGCATCGGTGGTAGGACACTTGTCTGCCGATCCGGAGGTTGCGGGTTCGATCCCCGCTGAAACCCAGATTTTTTTAAATAGGATTCCAGTCTGGTTAACACTTAGGGCCTATAAAAACATCTTTCTGGTTGGTTGGAAGAGATTGCCACATGGCAATAAACTCGCCAGGTTAAAAGGAAAGAAAATAAAACTTCCTCATTGCACCTGGATTTTTTTAAAGACGTTTATAAGCTGCTTTTGAAGAATTCAAAATAAAATCGCTCTAAAGGTATTACCAAACGGTGTTTTTTTTACTTCTACATATTTTCAAACAAAATTACTTTCTTACATTGTATTTAAAAATACATACTAAATTTTAATGCACATCAAAAGCAAACAAAATGTGTTACATAGTATATATATATTAAAACCTTTACATCATGTTTATTATACCATAGGATGAAACATACATGCATATTTTTTTTCAAATATTTAGCTGTATTCCAAAACGCATTATTTACGAAAGAGTTACGAAGAAATTTGATTATTAATACTTGTAGAGAAAACTGGCGTTGTATGAGAAGATGTGGTGAACGATGTATACCCTGATAGTTTGGCTACCTCGAAAGGGAAACTGTGGAATTGTATGTATGTATTAAAAATATTTTTAAGATTCCCCGAGCATTGTTTCCCAAAAAGTTAGTAAATTAATTAATTTCTTGATAATAAAATAAGCCATTCAATCGTATATACTTTTTATTTTTTTTATTTATGAAAGCATTTCCAAATAAAAATTAAAAAAAAAGGTTTTTATTAAGTAAATTATAAAATATATATGATAATATAATGCATATGTCTGATGTGAAGTGTTGGGAATTTTGCTGAAGGCGATAAAAGTGACGTCCAATTTGCAAGGAATAAATGAGCTTTGTATTTAAAGGCACATCTTATGCGAAACATCATAGTTTGTCTTGATATTCGTTAATGTGCTTGTACATTACCAAATACATAAAGTTAATTGTAGTGGATATAACATTTACATAGTATAAAAATTCCAAAAACTTATTAGTAATCTCTAATAATAATAATTAAATTTGACAACCTCCATGACCAATTGATAAGACATTAGACTTCCAACCGGCGATTCCCATGGTACCCGAAAAAATCTCTGTCTAGTAACAATACTTGGGCGTTGTGGACGTGTGAGGGTATTGCTACATCTTCATGGGCGGTAATATTTCCAGCGGGCGATGATGAACTGTAAGCTTCGAGCCTACACCAGTGGTTCTAAAACCAAAGTCTCGATTAATGGTACCGAAGATAATGTTGTCTCTGGCTCACGTTCATCATTATGTCTACATATTGAGTAACACCATTAATTTAAACATTAAGTTTGTGCATACATAATCGTTATATTTTTTTTGTTTGAAGAGCTAATCTATTGCAAAAATGTTAACCGATGGAAAAACCAAATTAGAATTGAAGATACGGTAGGTTGACAATAAATTTCTATTATTTTCTTAGTCACTTTATATTACATTTCTATTATTTTCTTAGTTACGCTTTCATGGTTGTAGGTTATAATTAATGGTAACAATATCTGAAACTCTGCAGAATAAGTGCCTCCACTTCGGGCGTTTTCTACCTTCTGTAAGATCGCTACAAAGTATCACCAGTCAGATGTTTCACTTGATCACCAATGACTCAGCGATCTACCAGTGCTTCTGTTTCCTGGAACACTGCCTACAACCATTAGTGTTTCTAAGTTCTAATGTGTACAAAGAAATTGATATAAGCTGAAGATAGATCGCTGACGTTTGAACTTTGACATCGAGTTCTAACATGATGGACTGGTTTGTTTTGCTAGTGGTCCAAAAGATTCGGAGCTATTGTCACCAATACCACATCTCGATGGCGTCAATTATTTACATCAGTGATAGACCCTCAGCGTCCACGTTTTAACCCCATAGTGAAAGTTTAGGAATGTGATATCTAACCACCGTTACAAAAAAGTAGAATAAACAGTGTTTGATAAAAATAAATTACATTGTCTTCAAACCTCCACAACTTTAATGCCTTAACTATAAACAACATAATTATGGTATGAATTATCCTGCCTAAAGTTATGAGAAAAGAAAAGATAAGAATATACTCTTAAATGTAAGTAAATTTGGTTATGATGGGATCGATACTGGCTTGAATGAGTTGTAAATAGCTAAATATACCATTTTTTTACTAAGCTTTTCAAAACCCATTTACACCTATTATTGACTAACATCATGCAAACTTTTCCTATCATTGAAGAGTTTGTCTCTCTATACTTTTGATGTGAAAGTATATGTCACAAAAAAATAATTAAGGAATTTGACTAGTAATGGAAATCCGTATTGTAATAAATAAATTCTATTGTATTTATTTTCTGTCCAAAAGAATTTCAATAATTAGAATTTTTCTATGACGGGTTTTCTTTCTTTGAGACCTTTTAACGAAAACTTTGACAATTAAGATTTGTATATTTCTTTGACAACATACGTACATACCCTCACATAATTTCCCTACTGGGATAGGCAGAAAGGGTAGTGCGCCAGACTATCCTGTCTCAATACGTGTACATCGCTTCTTCTACATCAATGCAGTTTCTAATACAGCTCCTGCAATTTGTCTTAATTTTCCTTCTTTCAAAATATTATTCACCTGATTCAACCATATTTATTTTGTCACTTTTTATTCATTCGTTCCCTCTCTCACGTGCCTAAATCATCTCAAAGTCATCTTCTTAATTCTACATTCATCCATAATCAGTTCAGTCCATATTCTGTCATACATTGTAATCCTATTTATTCTTGTATTCTTCTAAGAACATGCATTCCCACCTCATGTATTCATCTAAAAGAAATACATTTTAACAGATTTTTTTCGGCTTTTTTAAGTCTTATTTCCACGTCCACGTTTCCCAACCATACATCTAAGCTAGTAATAAAGTATTGTTGTGGACCTTAGCAGATTTTGATTCTGTCCGGTTCGAATATATACGAGTATGTTTTAGTTGCCCGTTGACTTTATTATCTTTCACTACACGTCGTTCAATATTCCTTGTAACTATTCCATCATCTGAGAAAATACTACCTATATAACACAATTCTTCAACATATTCCAATTTTTCATAACTCATCTATATATCGCATTTAGTTTTCCATTCACACTTTTCTATTACCTTGAATTTGGATTTCGCAATATTAATTCTTAGATTCTATACATCTTTTATTTAATATACTTATCAGATTTTATAATTCATGTTCATTTTCCGCTTAAACTTACATGTTACAACATAAAATGTAATTTTTATTTGATATTTTCCTATCACACCGACTACCCTTTTTTCTCATACCCGTAAAGTATAATTGTGGTAATAATTCGCCATCAAAAAGTTCAGGTTTTCTTCTTTATACTTTACCATGAATAAATATTAGTTTTTTCCCTTGTTTAACATATTACATTCAATTTCAGCTGGCACATCCAGACTATTTGCCCGACGATGAGACCGATTACACCGAAACGTGTTTATGCTAATGTGAAAAAGTTTAACAGACAAGACGGTAAGTGGTACGAGGGCATATGATTGGCATTATGACCTCTCTGATGACCCCAGGTGGTTAAACTAAATAATAAATGTGCTCTGTTAGACTGTTCTGTAAATGCAAGAAGCTTTATAAAGAACGAGTACTCGAAAGGTTATATTATAAATTTTGTTTATATTCAATATTTTTATATTATATAATGAATTGAGATTTTTTTGAAAAATAATTCTTGTTTGATAAATAATATCTACGTTTCTATTATTATGTTTACTAATTGTTTACTTTCGATAGACTTTTTTTAAGATTATGATAAAAAAATATTTCATTATGATCGGAGAGGCTTAAGCAAAGGCAAATCTGCAAAGGCAGATTTTTACGTTATATTATAGTAATTATATGACATTTTGATAGTGATTTCGGGTAAACCACTAAAGAACACCAAGGAGTTTGTCTACCTCGGGAGCAAAATAACATGGGACGGTCGGTCCAAGAGCGAGGTCGACAGCCGTATACATACGGCTAGACTTGCATTTAATAAAAGGTCGAAAATAATAGAATCAAATAATATAGACCTAAAACTGAGAATACTCCTCATCAAGACCTATGTATGGAGTATCTTTATGTACGGCTGCGAGACATGGTGCCTATCCGAAAGAGATAGACGAAGACTAGAGGCTTTTGAGATGTGGTCCTATAGAAGACTATTAGGAATTTCCTGGAGAGACCACATCACAAATGAAGAGGTTCTCCAACGAATCGAAGGAGGAAGGCACCTGCTCAGGATCCTGTCCGAAAGGCGTGCAGGATGGATCGATCATATAATACGACAAGAGGGCCTCTTGCATGCCATAATGGAGGGTATGACCGAGGGGACAAACTCTAGGGGACGCCCACGCCGAGAGTACCTGGAGGACCTGTTGGTGGACATGCGCTGCTCAACATATACAGATTTAAAAATAACCGCACAGGACAGGGAGGAATGGAGGAGAAGAGTTGAAATTGCTGCAAACCAGTCTTAGGACTGCAACCACGGAGAGAGATGACATTTTGATTTACGATATTTATGTGAGGTGTCCAAAAAGATTAGTAAATGGAATCAACCCCTGATCCCTGCAGTTGAGTCTTTGACATCAGATTACAGAACATGTTCAATACAACTAATGTCTGGAGGTCAACAGTAGAGCAAATATGTTACATTACGAAAAATAGCACATAGGTGGTTTTTAAATAAGTGTCATCTGTGATCTTTTGAAAATTTATCATTTAGTCACAATACCTCATCAGTAAGTAACCAGTTTCTCTTTATTCCCAGGATAACACATTTTTCAAGATATTCGGAACCGTTTCATATTATAATTACAACAAATTATTATCTTTCTTTTCCAAAAAATGGAATTTCAGACTAATTCAGAAATAAATAAGAGTTGTAAGTATTTTGAAATTTCAGTGTACCTTAACCGTTAAAGTGCGGCGGAGCGCTATCGCGCTGCATTCGTTAGTCACGAAAAGTCCGACGCGGCGCTACAACGCCGCGTTCTTTAGTGTGCATTTGTCGGTCCTCGGGAGAGCACGTGTTCCATTTAAGCAAGGTTTAGTGTGGTTGGTGTGTGTCTTGATAAAAATATTTATTGTTTATCCTGTTAAAATAAATACACCCCAAGTTAATCATGTCGGATCCCATTTCTATTGCGGACGATGTATCAAATAGTAGTGACATTACCAGGACCAAGGACCATCTGATATATGAAGATAGTGACGACGAAATTGATGTTATTGCGCATCAAAATAAAAGATTACGAATAGAAAGTGAACATAATAATTCTTCTTCACAAACAGATGACTGTACCAACGAAATTTGTGAAGCGACATAATTTTGTATTTTGTTACATATTTAATAGTTGTAGTTTTTTTATAAGATTCATAAGATATCATTGTCTATCTGTTTATTTGTAAACTGCAAAAATAATCATTAAACTTGGTTGATATTTGTCTAAGTTATTGCATTTTTATGAAACACCCTTTTTTTTAATTAGTATAGCAATTTAGATACATACTTGCAAAAAAGCATAGCACTAAAACGGTTAAATTTATAAACTTTGTTTTCTGATAATACGCAGTGGGAGTGGAGTCTTTAAAGACGAATATTTATTTCTTATCTCGATAGATATGAAATAAATAAAGAGTTGGGTTTACAGACACAATAACTTAGTTTTAATATTCAATTTTTGTTGTACAGTTAACTAACCTGACGCGCATATTGCCATGTGGTAATCTCTTTCAACTAACCAGAAAATAAAAATCAAACCCGCAACCCCCGGGCTGGAAGACAGTCATCTTTTCAACTAGACTACAGTGGTTGAGTAAATATGACTTTGTAGTAAAACCAAGCCTTGGTCGATAAACAATAAGAAAAAACTTTTGAGAAATGCATCCCTGTTTTAGCTCAAGGTGTGACTTGTTATTTCCCGCAATTTAAATATTTATTGAGCGCCACCACTTGGGTAGACAGCGCGCGTCATTTCTGATGCGTTTCTTGTTATCTCAGGGAACAGTTTAAGAGGTTGTGTGCAGTGCAGCCTCCCAATCTGCAATGATGTGTCAGTGAACAACAAAGAAATAAAATTTATAATTTTATCGAAAATTTAATGTTTAAATTTCAGAATGAGTTTGACAACGTGAAATTGATTTTTTTGACGATTTGTTTTTATGCTTTCAGACGTACATTTAAGTCGTTTAAAATACTCAAAACACATACTCGTAAAAATCTAATAAACAGTTTTACATGTCAACATATTATTAATTTAAAAAATAAATGTTATTATGAGGAAGGCTGACGTAATATTAAAAATATTCAACCTTAAAAATAAGGGCACTGATTTAATATTTGTTTTACTTATACATTTTTGGCGATATCACCCAATAGAAATTATGCTTGCTGAGCAACCACCTGTGATTTTTTTTAAATATTTTACCATGATGTATTTTTTCATCTGAATAGTTTGTTGTTCTGGCTAAGTGCCTACCTTACATAAATTATCGGTCAATTACGTTTTGAGACTTTCTCGCAGTTCTTCGTATCAGTTGTAGAAGGGTTTTCGACCAATCTACAAACATCCAAACAATATTAACAGAGACGACATATTCCACATCAAATAAGCATGATCCCCCTCTACCAAAATCCAAAAAACAAGAAAATTAAATATAACGTGTGTCCATTTGTCCCATTATTATTATTATTATCCTAAGCTCGACAGCCCTGGGTGGGCCTTGGCTGAATCCAGGAGCCATTTGTCCCATAGTGGAACAAAACCACGCACCCTGTAACGGTCCCGAACCGAGATGGACTCATTCGCTCACGTTTAAGTTATGACTCCGCTATGGACCAAGTGTTATTCGGCGGGCGTAAATTTATGGGGAAATTGATTACAAACAAACCCTAAAGATGAAAACTGCAAGGTTTTCGAACGTCGGCGTCATAAGCCAAACAACACTGTACAATTCTCCGAGAGATCGTATGTAACTGATGAGTGCTTTATAAATTCAAAGGTTTATTTTTTCCCTATATCGATCAATATTATATAAATTTATCATATTTAATTTTTTTTGCTATTTTTTAATAAATATAATAAAAATGTTACAATACATTTAATCAATACAAAAATAAGATCTATAGAAAAAACGCAAGCACATTTCAATGTTAATTGCTTTAATTTGTTAATAATGTCTTTCTTTTTTCGACTTTCGTATTTTTCGGTTGGATAACGGTAACAAATACAATCTAAGCATAGAATTAAAATGTTCAAGCTTACCAAGAGAGAACTATTCCGTCATCTACGTGACACCAGTCATTATTTTATTGGTGTGAAAATGCCGACAAAGGTATTTTTTCTGGAGAATTAATTCATGGGTCACTACCGAAACTCTATAAAAACTAGTTTTAAGAAATTAACTGTTATTTCGTGTATTTTAGTGAATAATAATTATGTTGTTTATTTTTATCAAGCACTGTTTATTCCACTTTTTTGTGACGGAATAACCCTACCGGTTTCAAGGCTTTCACCTCATCTTCAGGGGAGCGCAAACAAGACTAAATGCTGTTCGAACTGGTACCGATATACACGATTCAACATGTGATTGTTGAATCACATGTTAGCACAACACGAAATTGTCCCATGCCTCCCTCGATGAGGGAGGCATGGGACAATTTCGGCCAAGAGCGGAGAGATTTTTTGGGAAATAACTGTTCAACAGATGTTCGGATCGGTGTACTGACTTAGAAATTTTCAGGGCCTCTAATCTGTCCAATTTATTTCCGTTACTACTGATATTTAAGAATTTGGCATCATCGATAGAAAAAGTATGGTTTTCACGGTGATAATGATTAGGCATTTCAGAATAAATTAGAGGATTTGTTAAGGCGGATTTGTGTTCACAAAATCTCTTTTCAAAAGATCTTCCTGTCTTTCCTATATAGAAATTATCACAGTCAGCACATAAAAGTTTATACATACCACTGTTGCTAAGTATTCCATTTTTGCCTTTCCCATTAAATAAGAGTTTCCGGAGATTAAAATTAGTGTAAAAAGCTGGCTTTATGTGACTTGGAATATTTTTGGTTATTTCGTATGATATGTTTTTTTTATAAATAGGACTTTGCTCCATTTATAGGTATGCTTATTAATCATAATTATATATTAAATAGAAGGGCTCTTTGCTTTGAATTAATAAACCGCAGTAAACTGAGATAGAATAAGGCCTTAAGATGCAAAACTGAGATGCAAATAATATTACATCTTATTATTTAGATCTTTTCTTAAATCAAGTTGTCATATGGAGTTGCCATATAAAAAAATCTCCCTTGGTTTTTTTAATATATGCTGATCCATTTATAGTATAAATTATATTTATTTTGTATGTTCATAGTTCTGAAATTTTTATACTGTTTATTCGTTTTTTGTTAACTTTCTTTTAAAATAGCGCTATAGTGGAACTACACAGAAAAAAATACTATGAAGACGCCTGTGCTAGTGGTGGAAGGACACAGTTTTCGGGATATAAGTTTGCTTTGAAATAGAAAATTAAAAATAGTTTTTGGATCTTTGGGTTTTGTTAGGTTCAGTGCTAACTTTAAAATATCGGTTTAAATAAAAGAACTTTGGTTCTATTAATGTTACAGACTATGAAAACTCATTATCGTTTTCAAAACACTTATGTATATGGTACACTCTTGTTCTGAGAATGACCCCATTAGTCTTTGCAATTCGATTTTTTGGGAATATTGCCAGACTTTTCACTTTTCTCTTTTTCATAATTCATATATCTAAATCATGCAACGTTTTTCTATCTAAACTTTTCGTACTTCTATACTTCTAATATATATATATATATATATATATATATATATATATATATATATATATATATATATATATATATATATATATATATATATATATATATATATATATATATATATATATATATATATATATATATATATATATATATATATATATATATATATATATATATATATATATATATATTACTTTTGTAAATCTTTCATCATCCATTCTTTATACATTGCCGAACCATTTCAACGCCCATTTCTTCATTTTAAGCACATAATCTCTTTCGAACTCAACAGCAAAATAATAATTACTTTATGAAACATAAATCCATTTAACTTTTCAAGTAATCTATTTTGAATGACCTTGGCCTTTCGCTAAATGATCCGGTACCGCAGCACTTTTAAGTTTGGAGAAATTATTATCAAAAGCCAGCTTTGATATTGATTGAGTATGCGGGAATCTCAGCGCCGAGGCAATACGGGAATTGGATAGTCACAACAGATATTACCGACAAAGATACTGGGATTGATCAGTCACAACAAATATTATCGAACAGTGGTGGCTCGTGAATAAATAAATACTTATCAAAATAATGGGACTAGGTTGAAATTTATTTTTTCTTATGTATTTAAATAAAATGTATGTATTCAAAATCTGTCAATTGATAAAACCTATTAAATGTACACAACATTTTTCAAAAGATCGAAAGGTAAAGAGTAATAATAACATTTGCTACAATTATATAAAAAGGTTAAGATTTTTTTATTTATTTATTGTATTATAACACATGATAAGAAATATACATAATTTGCGAAAAAGCAACAGGTAATTTAATTTGGACATGCATTTTTTTAATGGATCTGGGTTTGTCGCCTTTCATTTGTCGTATCCCTAGTAAACTAGGATTTTGCCTGTATCTCACTGAGATAAACAGGAGCAAAATGAAGCATATCATGAGAGGAAAGTTTGGCACTATGTTATTTCTTCCTACCACGGATGGAAAATTTCTTGTCTGTCAAATATCTAGAAATGATTACGACATCAATTGTGTAACAGGAGAAATCCGTGCAAAGTGGATAAAAAAAATTTAAAAATATAAAAAAAAAAACATCGTATGTAGACTAACAAATAGTATCCATACGGATTCCAGACGGATTCCAGCACAGATTCACTGCCGTATTGGTTTAATTTTTAGATGATTTTCCTACTGACTTTATGATTATATGCTGCTTATCAGAAATTTGTATACCGCTATTAAGCAATACTAAACAGCGCTATACAAAACTTTGCCTAACGAAAGACTGTATCAGATAAAATCTGCTGATCGTCTTTACGCGATTGTAACTAGATCTTGGGGGGAATGAGCTATATCTATATTTTGAAGCTTTCGGTGTTCTTCGTATTGGTTGTATAAGGTCTATCAGAGTGTTGTACCGCTAGATTTGGCTTTCGATGCCGACGTTTCGAAAAAAAGGCAGTTTTCATCTTCAGGGCTTATTTATAATCAAATTCTCCATAAGCGAATGTGCGTCGGACATAACTTAACCTATAGCAGAGTCTCAATTGTAATGTGATTATATAGGTCCGTCCACGACGGGAGAACAAGCGTGCGACTTCCACAAAGGGTGAAGCTATTGTTATATTTCATTTAGTTGACGGGAGAACAAGCGTGCGACTTCCACAAAGGCTGAAGCTATTGTTATATTTCATTTAGTTGACGGGAGAACAAGCGTGCGACTTCCACAAAGGTTGAAGCTATTGTTATATTTCATTTAGTCGAAGGGAGAACAAGCGTGCGACTTCCACAAAGGTTGAAGCTATTGTTATATTTCATTAAGTCGAAAGGAGAACAAGCATGCGACTTCCACAAAGGTTGAAGCTATTGTTAAATTTCATTTAGTTGACGCTTTGATTTAAGGTGGAAACCGTGCCTCGATTTATTTTCTTTGGATATTTGCAGATTTCTATGGCATCTGATTAATAGGGTAGAATAACTTTGGTTTGCTGAATATTTTAGGCTTAAGAGAGAAACTGTAATCTGTATCGATGAAGTCTCGAAGTTGATTATAAATAAGTTCTGATGATGAAAACTGCAGGGTTTTCGAAACGTCAGTATTATAAACCAAACCACGTGCTATACAAGACCTCATACAACTGAGTTATAGCTATTTTCGAAATCAACATAATCGAATTTATATTAGCGGAAACGGTCATTCCTCAAAAACCTATTTTTCTTATTAAAAAAAAACCTTATACAATACTTCATCATTATTATCACCATCACGCTATATCCCATGTGGGGCTAACAGATACAACATATCTCAACTTCATTCTATCCTGGCACACAACTTTTGTTTTTGCTACATTCATACCACACACCTACCTCATCATGCATACTCTCTTATTTCAAAAGGCTTTTTACTGAATTCGTTTCAACTGGTTAAAATTTAAGGGGTTTTAAGTAGTGTATATTAATTACAACGTAATTATTAAACAAATATCTTATTTGTGGAGTAAGTAATGCCTTGAAAAGAAAATTAAACATTTATTTCACTGTTGTTTATAGTTAAGGCATTAACGTTGTGGAGGTTTAAAGACATTGTAATTTATTTTTATCAAACACTGTTTATTCCACTTTTTGTGACGGTATAACCCTACCGGTTTCAAGGCTTTCACCTCATCTTCAGGGGAGCTTGTTTGCGCTCCCCTGAAAATGAGGCGAAAGCCTTGAAACCGGTAGGGTAATACCGTCACAAAAAAGTGGAATAAACAGTGTTTGATAAAAATAAATTACAATTTATTTCACTATATAATTTCATGTTGCTTAAATATATCATATAAAAAACTTTAAACGTTCTCCTGTGAATTAATTGGAACTGCAATGATCTGATTTTCCTCTTGTACTAAGATATCTTTATTTTTTAATTTATTTTATTTTCTTCATTTTATTACAATATACGGTATTTTATCGACCATTATTACAACAAGGTTACACGAGTAATACTCAAATAAGAATTTTGAGTTCGCATCAATATAATTACAACTGGTCACAAAAATTAAAAATACATGTACACGAATCATAATGAAAAATATGTCAAAAAACATTACGCATCTACTTACCACCTACCATACATAAAAACAAACTTAGACAGGTCAAGGCTCATTTAATCAAAGGCCCTAATATACAAAAAGAACGGAAAAAAATCTTAGAAAATACTCGTAATAACAAAACTATGTATATTTTATTTGGCTTTCTTGAATTATTTTAGTTTATCATAAAATATTTATTGGCTTTTTAAATAGCCCTTCTGCTATTTATTAATAACGAGCAGCCAATGTTACCAAAAATTATAGCACTAATAACGACAAAAACGCCAATACCACTGACAAAGACGCCGCCTCTCGACATACTCGTATTACTCCAATACCTTCCGCATGTCTCGTTCGGCCAATTTTTCTTTCACCAGACATTATTAATCATTTAGATCATTATTGATTTTCAGTCTTTGTCAGGTTTGCGGTAAATTAAAAATATATTACCATTTGTATTTTGTTTTTAATTCTTGCAATCCAAAGCACTTTTTATGTAGCGTGAAAGTTCTCTTTCAAAATATTGATGGATGTAATTCAGTGGCATATTTAGTTAATGTTTCAACGGAAAACTTTTTCCTTTAAAATTTAATCTTTTAAATCAATTGTTGCCGCATTTGATTTGGCAAAGCGCTAGTCAAAATTTTGTTTAGTTGAAAATATTTTTTTAACGATTACCTGATTTATTGACAAAAATCAAAATTCATCAACCATGCAAATACAACAATTGGGTATTGCATGTCTGGTTTGGTGAATATTTTTAATTTAGATGTTGTTGAGTTCTGGAGGATGGTTCTCTAGCATTTTCTCAATCTAAGGTCTTGACTGGGGCATGTAACATATTTATATTATTTTTAACTTAAGTATATTTTTATTTGTAGTTTGTCATATAGAAAAAAGATTACATTCTCCATAAGAATTAAATTTTTTTTGTGGATATTCTTCTTTTCCTTTTAATTTTTTGTTATGTTTTGTCTGTCTTGTTTGTTGGTTACTTTTGTTATGCATTGGTATATGTAAGCACTCCTCTATGGCTCCGAATGCTGGACGATGTGTAACTCTTACTCTAGGCAACTAGAAACTGCTGAAATGCGCATGCTAAGATGGTCAACTGGTGTGTCCCTAAGAGACAAAATAAAAAGCTCACGCATTCGTGGAAGCCTAGGTATTACAGACATCAACAGCAAGATGGAGGAGAGACGATTGAGATGGTATGGGCACGTTGGACGCAGAGCACCCGATCACATTGTGAACCAGGCAATCTCCATGGATCTTCCTCGAATAACAACCAGAGGAAGACCAAAGAATTCATGGGTGGTACAAAAAGATAATCTGATGCAGAGGCGAGGCCTGGGGGACGTAGTCCGGGACAGAAGAGCATACAACCTGAGGACGAGGAGAGCTGACCCCAACAGTCTTCGCAGACAGTGAGTTTGGATGGAGCCAGGGAGAAGATTGGTACATGTAAGCATCACATCTTGAAAGATGTGTATCACAAATTATAAGATTTTATGGAGGATATTGATAATGTTTGATTTTTATGTTTTACTGCGTTACGTATTGACATTTAAGTGATGTTTATTGTGTTAGTAAATAAATTAATAAATAAAATTATGTAATGGGAAATCCAGACATTCCACCGTAAGTGAGGAATATTCACATAAACTTTTAGGGATGGATGACACTTGCGCGTGTAGTTGTCAAAAGTGTGTAAACTATTGTACTTCAATACTACTCAAATTATCAGAATAAATATTAGAAGATTATTTTGAATTGATCGATAGAGGAGAAGAATGTCTTCTTAGTGGACCGACACTACAAATATTTACGCTTACTTGAATCAGTGCCGTATCAGTCTCAAATACAAATGTACAGTATCAAATAATCCAACCCATTTTGTATTGCATTACACTTTTCTTGAATACAATACATCCTAGTGAACTTTTTGCTATATGTTAATATCTTCCAGTCCACCAGAAATCTGACTGCAACCCTATTTAAAAAAAGTCAGTGGTCCAACGAAAATCGAACTCGTAAACCCAAGGATGGATAGACTTCTTACTATTTAGGCAACGGAGATCGTCCTCGGATATAAATATGTGTGTCGCGATAAGAAAGTCTGGTACACTCTCCTTTGTGCCTACCCTGATAGGGAGACGGCGTGATGGTGTGTATGTAATATCAAGTCATTCAAAAATTGTTTACTTATTTATCTCGAGTGATCATTAATAATTGATTCTCATGTATTTACACCAGTGATTTTTAAGATCGTAAAAAAAAAACAAGTATTGTAAATTAAATGTTTTGTTTTGAAAAAGTTTTTGTTTCGACCTTATGCTACCTGCAAGAGGTCGGCGAGCGTTTCAAACCTGATCATCCGTGACCAAATCGATCTAATTCAATTACACACTTGTTCTTCTGTTCAACTCAGCCAGTGCGGGAGATGGGGTCAGAAAAAAGTGAGCTCCGGCAAAGTGATTTAACACACTTATAGGTAAATTATGGCTGTGAAAATTTGTATTGGAAACAAAATCCTATGTATCTTTTATTTTTTCCTATATATACAAGTTTTAATTATAAATCAGGCACATGGAGAGATTAACAACAATGAAAGAAAAAAATATATATTTTAACATTTTTTTAATTTTTTTTATTTATTTATTTAACACTTTTATTGCATTACAATCTGGCGGGTTTATTGCCAGGTGGCAATCTCTTCCAACCAACTAGACAAAAGTAAATGAAGCAAGTTACGTGGTCGCATAAATCATTCAAATGACTATCCATCCCCACGAAATCCATAAACATATACGCGAGAACATGCCCACGAACCCCACCCCACAAAGACGGACAATCACCCGAACATTATTTTTCATATAAAGTGAGATATCATCAATCAAAAGGAAAGGAAGGGATGGTGGAGAGGAAAGGAAAAGAAAAATCAGGAATGAAACACGTTATTTTACTGACTAGAAATTAAGAGTTTTTTCAGTCGCTTTTTATTCATGATGGTATTAAAATAAAAAAAATGCCTTTCGATACCCCCAGAATTAAATTCCTGAATCAGAAATTATCTAGTTTGTATTTTGTGCGAAGATATATGTTTTTATTACTAGAATAATTTTAATTAATTAAGTTATTTTAATGAGCAAGTAAGTTATGTTGGCACCTACGCCCCTTTGTTATTTATTAATGAGGAACAGTTCATGTTACCGAAAATTGAAAATCTGCAATCCTTATCCGTGGGGAATACGTTTCAAGACCTCCAGTAGACACACCTGAAACCCCGGATAGTATCGAACCTTATATATCTTGTTTTTCCCTTTAAATTGTACCTTTAATATAGTTTTATTTATAAATTGTACAGGAAGAGATCGACAATATGTGAATCTCTCTCTTTCAGGTAATGAAGGTTGGCCTATTTTAATGATCATTTTGTTTGTTAGGTCTATTTTAATGACCATAGCTTCCCATTTTGTGCCCTGTTTGCAATTACTCTCAGCTACTTTTCTAATATAATCAGATTATCATGCATGAATTTTGCCAATAAATCTACTGCTTTTTCTACGCTGCTTTTAAGGATTTTCTGCGATATGGGTATCTTACTATATGACCTGCCTAGTTTCATTTTTGTTCAACAATCTTTCTCCACCAAATAGGTCACTTAGATCCACTTTGTATTTCATCAATTTGTATTTCAACACCATAATGTTACACTCAGTGTTTTATTTTTTATGAATAAAAAATTAACGGAGGAAAATTAACGATATACTCGTATATTGATTGCTGAAGTGTATAATACAAATTGAGAACAAAATGCCATTGTTGGGAACTCCGCCTAAGAGAACATTTTTTTAATCAACGTCTTATGCATATTTAAAAAAAAAGAACTCGACAACACTTGAAAATATCAATAGCTATATATTCGTTTTTGATAGAAAAAAGGCATGGGCTAATGAAGTGCTGTTTTGTGACAATGTCCAACCAAAATGTGCTCTAAAATGGATTTAATATAATTTTTACATTCTTACAAATAACATAAAATGCATATATGGTAAATCCGTTCACTAAAGAAAAAAAAATCGTTCTGAAAATTTTACCAAGTCTATCAAACCCCTTAAAATCAACCAAATATATGTTATAAACATAAATTACTCGTTAATTTGACAAATTAAAAGAAATTAATTTAGCTTTTTTGAAAGTAATTCATGATCTTTCTTAAATTTCCGAAGAGTTCAAGTATCTCTCTTTGTAAAAAATATACCTCTGTGAGTAAATAATATACTTCAAATAATCTTGAAAACAGTTTGTTTTTAAATGCTACTGTAATCGTATACAGATTTTTAATTGCATTGAAAACTATGTTTTACTGAAATTTATTAAGAAAAAAATTATTTATGGAGTAAAAATGATTTATGTACTCTTCTTTAATACAATTTTCTCTCGATATTCAGTACAACGTATATGTAGAACTGCAAAATCCCCTGTTGACCACCTGACAAAGATCTCGTACGTAATACTCGTAAAACATAATTTGATGACCCTTTGTTATTGGCTCTCGGTTTTGCCTGACTGGTAATTGAATCACATACACTGCCAACTACCGGATCATTTATTTCATATTTTCGCGCTACTTTACTGCTCGATTCAGGGCAATAAGGCGTATTATATGAGCCAGGGAGTGTTTTGTTAGTAATTCATTCGTAGGGCAGTTCAACTGAAGAGCTTTAAGCTCTTGTATAAAATATTAAGTTTCTAATTTTATAAAACTGGTCAATTGTAGATGTTGTGCAAGAGTAGTATAAAACTACATTAATTGTTTTGAGATATATTGGGATAACCAAATAAAATAGATTTCACCTTTATCATGGTTTGCCATCATCTATTGTTTCTGTCACTTGTATCACATTATCTTACATATTCTCCTATTTTTAAACATTTCCATGTCTTCTTTCAGAATTCGATAATTTTATTTTCAATGTTTTTTATCAATTTTTTTGTTGTGTTTTTACATAATAATATACAGAACAACCAAAATGACATTTTAAATCGATACACTTAAATAATTAATCATTCAAAAATATATTGCACTACCCCATCCTACTCAATATTTAAGCTCAGTTAATGTAAACCTGCTTGATCGACTAACTAAGAACTCCTGGTTTAAATCAGACAGCTTATCATACGTATCAATAATCTGGTCACTTAAAAGAAAAATAAAAAAAAACATATACTTGAAACAAACGAAATACATTTTATTATTTTGTGGAAAAAAAATAAAAAAAACAACAGAAAAATATCACAAATAAATAATAATCACACTCAAAGTACGTAAATGACGCATAAAAATTAAATAATCTTCATTTCAATCCAACAACCTATATACAATAAGATCCCCGAATTTTTTTCTCAATGTTCAAAAACACTCTTTCAAATTCAACAATGCTCTATGAAAGGAGCTTTCAGTGTACTCGTATATTTGAGCTTTAAAATAATACATTTTCTTCGTAAATCTTTCATCATTCATTATTTTTACGTTATCGAATCATCTCACTTCCCCTTTCTGAAGCTTAAGCAACATATCCACTTTCCTCACACTCCTACCTTATCAGCTTTATTCTTACGCATGCATTTTTTAATTACACATCTTACGCGATGTTGGCATTTCAATCACACTACCCATGTTCTCGTTATTTTTTTCACATCTTTCTTCACATTTGATTTCTTTAGTTTCGTTTACATATCCTTAATTCAGTTTGAATGTGCCATTGTGAGCTTTGTTTTCTGCATAGTTTTTTTTATATGGCTCTAAACCTTTATATAACACAAAGATCCAAAAAACTCATTAATTTTAAGAATATGTTAGTTGTTTTAAGAATATGATAGGTGTTAAGTGGTTCGACTATGAGACCGAATTAAACGGTTCGTCCTCAGAACCAGCGATATCCTATAATCACCAAAATATGGGGGAGGAACTAGAGGTGATTGAGTCAGCAATGAGAATGCCGTCTGGAAACTGGCCAAAAATTACGTTTTTTATAACCCAAGGAGAATTTACAGCCTCCTTTGACTTAATAATTTATCCACATGTACTATAATTGAGAGATATTATGTATTAGCTTTAAGTATGAGGACGTAGTAGCTTTAAGTGTGAGGACATAGTAGCTTTAAGTGTGAGGACGTAGTAGCTTTAAGTGTGAGGACGTAGTAGCTTTAAGTGTGAAGACGTGATAGCTTTAAGTGTGAGGACGTAGTAGTTTTAAGTGTAAGGACGTAGTATAGCATCTTTATTCCCCCAGCGAAATGAAGAGATTGTTTGATGAATTCAATTAGGTAGATCTTGACAGAATCATTTCAAACCAGGTAGAAATCTTCTATGTACTTACTTTGATTATGACTAGGAGACTCCAAAAGTACCCTCCGTTAGAAATTTTATCTTTATATTTTATTATTATTGACCTATAATGAAATGTTTTCAATATAATTATGTAATTTGTTTGTGAAAAATGGTAAAGTATCTACAGATAACTATGAAACACGAAATATTATTTCCTTTCATGCACTGATGAAATTTGCCTGATTCTGGTGGCCGGTGCCGGGTGAGTTTTTTTACTTATTAATTAACATGAAACTAAAAAAAGATTGGAATCTATATAAAAGATTTCCGCTAGTTGTCATTCGCAAATAAAAAAAGTACAGACAGGTATATGATTTCGAATTGCAGGTATATAACTGCGAATTGCGAAAAGAAAAACGTCACTGGGTGGACCTTAATAATTAATGAAAGGCACTTTATACATTGAATTACGCGCATTGAGAAGAATATTTGTAGTGTATGACAGCACAATTTTTTTTACGGATATGTACGTTAAAAATACTAAACTATTAAAATAAGGTAAATAAACTAGTGACTAAAAAAATGTACAGTAAATTTCAAATGATGAAAGACAAAAAATTTTAAAAATATAGCAGGAAATCGTGAAAAATAGAAATTCTTAAAAATTTTAAATTAGGAAATGTATTGAGAAAGAAAAAAATTGTATCGATGTAAAGAAGGCGAATTTAGGAGTCTTTTCTTTCCTGTACTCCAACTATAAACTTGTGTGATAGACGTATATAAAAATGATTTTTTTAAATCATCTTCTGATTCCAGCTCATAGTTTGAAAGTATATGAAACACACAACAAGTAGCAAATTGAACTGCGCGTCAAAGTTTGTAATAAATCTCTGAAACAATCGATCACCAATTTGACGGTTCTGCAGAATGCATTAGATGCACATATTCACAGCCTTTATTAAGGTTTATGTTTTCTTGGAATTATTATATCTTAATACGGTTTCAATACGAAGGTATAAAGCCTTACGAAGACTATTTCAATATTAATTAAAATACAATCGTACAAGATATTTATGAAAAAATATCAAATGTACTCTTTTATAACTATTAACGCAAAAATATAAATTTTAAAAAGAAATATGTTCATATATTATTATTAAAGTTTTAAAAAGGTCTGAGAATATGTAAGATTTTTTTTATCAACAGTTTCAAACCTGGAGGACGTGGGTTCGATTGCCATTGACACATTTTGTTTAAATGACTCAGTCTGGTTCTCACGAAAGTTTTGTTTAATGTTTATATTTTATATGAATGATATTGATGGCGATTAACAATACATTGACAGATTAAATATAAAAAAATAAAAAAGTTGAGGTTAAGTATAGGAAGGTGGTACCTGGAAGGTGGAAAGGACCAATATTCTTGTCATTCTTTCCACAAACACAGCTTTTGTCTCGTCCACATTCATACATCTCTTCATACATATTCTTATGTTACTCATACTCGTTAGCTTTCTCGTAAGATTCCTTTTTTTCCTATATAACCATTACTCTTATAGATACATTGACGCTATTATGTAGAAAATCCCAGTCTAATAAAAATATTGGTTATTATAAGTATAAAAAAACGTGTATCACTCTTGTGTGTACAAAAATATCAAGTCCGTTATATGGGTGTTTTAAAGTAAGATTACTCCTTAATTGTTTGTGCCACATACAATCGAATACAAAACAATGATATATTTCTTTCATTATCTAAGAATAGGTAAAATCAGGGAGTCCTTTTGCGTAATTAGATCCATGTGGAAGTCAAAAGTTATATGATAATTAGAGGATTTTATATAAGTTCACGATATGCTTATTGCCAAATATATCTTCACGGTATGCTTAATGCCAAATATAAGTTCACGTTATGCTTAATGACAAATATAAGTTCATGGTTTGCTTAATACCAAATATAAGTTCACGGTATGCTTAATGTCAAATATAAGTTCACGATATGCTTAATGCCACATATAAATTCACGTTATGCTTAATGCCAAATATAAGTTCACGTTATGCTTAATGCCAAATATAAGTTCACGGTATGCTTAATGCCAAATAAAATTAAACAACAATAACATTCAAACTAATAAAGTTTTCGATAAAACATATTTAATTTTTAATTATGTTTAAAGATTCGAAATGTCGCTAAAAAGTATTGTACCACATGAAATACGAATACACGCCATTAAAAGTACTCTAAAATAGAAAAGGATTGTCAAAACAAACTAAATAGTCTTATCTAAAATACGAATACACGTCATTAAAAGTACTCTAAAATAGAAAAGGATTATCAAAACAAACTAATAGTCTTAGCTAAAATACGAATACACGTCATTAAAAGTACTCTAATAGAAAAGGATTATCAAAACAAACTAATAGTCTTATCTAAAATACGAATACACGTCATTAAAAGTACTCTAATAGAAAAGGATTATCAAAACAAACTAATAGTACTATCTAAAATACGAATACACGTCATTAAAAGTACTCTAATAGAAAAGGATTATCAAAACAAACTAATAGTCTTAGCTAAAATACGAATACACGTCATTAAAAGTACTCTAATAGAAAAAGATTATCAAAACAAACTAATAGTCTTAACTAAAATACGAATACACGTCATTAAAAGTACTCAAATAGAAAAGGATTATCAAAACAAACTAATATTTTTATCTAAAATACGAATACACATCATTAAAAGTACTCTAATAGAAAAGGATTATCAAAACAAACTAATAGTCTTATGTAAAATACGAATACACGTCATTAAAAGTACTCTAATAGAAAAGGATTATCAAAACACACTTATAGTCTTGTCTAAAATAATAAACATTTTTTTATTGTATTGTTGATCGGTACAAAAACTTATTCAGTCAATAATTTTTTTTTAAATAAGAACAATACTTAGAATAAATTTTTCTTGAAATTATTTATTTCAAAATGAGGTAACTATTAAAATTCCAGATAATTTATATGATATCAAATTTAATAAAGTATTTTACAATATAACATATCAATAGGTGTATGTATTAACATACTTAAGAATTAAAAGCTTTATCACGGTTAAGATACCAAGTAATTGACAGGTGTGTCGTTAATCAGACCAACAAATATGAAAAATATTAAAGCCCGCATAAAAAATAGATCAGAGAATTAAAAAAAAAATGTTGCAAAAAACACATGAATGATATCAGCCGACCCGGGTTCGGCATCTTAACAAATGTCATAACCGGGGGCGGCAACACTCAATCCGACCGGACTATAAAGCATAGAACTGATAAATCTGTAATTACGTTGCTACACGGTAAAGGTGTGAAGCATACGAGTATAGCACTACCATTATATGTATTTGGCTACTCCGGGTGTTAAACGTTTACAGTTAAAAACATGCGATTAGTTTTATTAAACATACAGCACAAGTACATGTTGTTTTTTTTTTCAAAAGCAAATTTTAAAGTTAAATTTTTGGAAATTCTTCCAATGATGTTGGCGATTTGCAAATCTGCCGCATGTCTTTCATGTCCCGACTTTAGGCTCAGATTTTTTTGTTATGTGCTAATGCTTCAATGCGTTCTATATATATTCTTGCTTTTCACTATTCCTACACGATAAGATAGGTTAACTCTCGTGATCAAGTAAGTTTGTCGGCCTTCTTATATATGAAAGACGCCTGTACGCGCATTGGTTAATTCTGTGCAAGTTGTTGCATTTTAGCAAGCACACGATCTTGACAAATCGGACCACAATTTCTGATTGTTATGAGATTAAACTTCAAAGATGATCGGCAGGTTTACTTCTACAAAGTCTTTCGTTAGGCAGAGTTTTATATATACACATAGCGCTATTTTTGTGTCGTTTTGTATGGATTAATTCGGACTTCCTATAACTCGTCTTTCCTCAACATTTCCACGCCGGGCTTTACAAACACTTTTCACTGTATCACCAAGAAAATGGAAAAAAGAAATAAAATCACACTTAAAGTATGTAACATACAGAGAACCTTATGGATTGAAAACATGCGTTTCTTACTCGTTAAATAATAATTATTAAAGCTATCTAATATATTCTTCAAGGAGCTTTTTTGAGACTTTGCTGTTCTCATCTTCAAGACGAGTAATACAAAAGTTTGCAATATAATAATTAATAAAAGTCTATTGATTTCACACCATTGACTTTATGACCATGCATCAGTTTCGCTTTTTACGCGAACAACCTCAGAATGGAATGAAATTCTGATAATGCTCGTATGAAGCGCGTAACCGGCAAATGGTTAAAAAGTCAAAGAAATGAATGAGCCGAAAACGGTTCAAAAGTTATTAATTACTTGAAATTTACAATAATGAATTTCTCGAATTACGAATAACATTTCAAACCATGTCAAATTAAAAGTCGTACATTTAAGTATTGTAGTATCGTAATTTACAGATCAATTAATTATTAAAAATAATATTTAAGATCTTAATTAATTAAATACAATATTTATAATTCACTATTTATTCAAACAGCATGCCAACAATCAGCACGAGTCAACGTTAAAAAACTGAACATCTTTTTATTAAGATTTAATTAAAACTGAACTTTTAATTAACTTTTTTTTTTCACGGAATACTTTCTAAACAGCGTCATTGAACTAAAATACGAGGGACAACGCAATCAAAACAGTTTGTTGTTGAACCTTTTTTTACTACTATCAATATTGATTTATTTTAGGATTTTGATATTGATTCTGTTATCTGTGGCCAAATTAGATTACTAGAGATTTCGATTTTATATAATCATTAATCAAATTGAAAACTCAATTGTGGATTGCGAAATTTAATTACTATTCTAGGTTTCTAGGTTAAAGTTCTTGGGAAACTAATTATTACGGCGTGATCATAATAAAATATGTTTAATTAAAACTGTTCAATAAATGTTTTGAGGTTTTCTACATGTACGCTCGTAAATATTATATATACGTGTACACTCAATATCTGATGTTATTTATAAGGAAAATTCCGTTTGAACTTAAATCGCGAATTTTATTAACATATCATATATACATACCATCGCGCCATTTCCGTGTCGGGGTAGATAGAGATGATAGAGTGCCATACTGTTCTATTTTTTTTTATTTAATTTATTTTACATATGACAAGAAATATACATAATTTGCAAAATACGACAGGTTATTTAATTTAGACACACAATTTTAATGGATCTGGATTTGTTGCCTTTCATTTGTCGTGTCCCCAGTATACTAGGCTTTGGAATGTATCTCACTGAGGACATATAGCATGAAAAAATAAATCGATCCTTTTTTTTATTTTTTATTACAAAACCCCGTCGCTCATTATCATCAACCTGACAAACAGTGACACTCAATTACATATGTATACATCACGTGAAATCAAACTCCTCACACTTCATCACTCCAGACATACCAAAATGTTCATCCCACACTATACCGCACATAATCATAAAAAAATAAATATACATATGTATACACAGAGCTTTAGCCTCTTCTACATTCTTACACTTATATTAGCAGTACAATTCAATAACATTTTGCGCATAAATCATACATACATATCAGCATGCCATTTATTTTTCAGAGTAGGCAGAGCGCAAGACTTTCTTATCTCGATACACATCATTCGATTATTTTACATTCATACACTTTCTAAAAAGAAAACGATTTTTCTGATTTCCTATGTTTCTTTCTTTTAGAATATCATATACTTGAACCAACACTAGTTTCCTTGATCTTCATCTAACACGCTATCCATTCACATTTGCACTACGTATAATATTTGTTTTGTTAGTCTTTTTTTATTCATTCGTTCTATATACCCAAACCCTCTTCTTCGTCTTATTCAACACATCAGCCTTAAATTCACATTCATCCTTAATCAAGTTGTAGGGATCCACGGTCGCCGCTGAGTATTTTCGCATACATACGGTCAATGACCGATGAGATGACCTTCGCATTCCTCGACAAATTTAAATAAACAGTCCAAAGTGCATACGCCGTCCATTCAAGTCCAAAGATCACCCGCCGGCCAGTCATCCCGTAGCCGAGCGGACCGCACTACATACTAGAGAGAGAACGCACCACGCTGTCTCGCCTCGGTGTCACCACTTTAGGGGATGTCCCTTAAAGGTATATGATGATTATGATTGTTGATAAATAATTAAACACGTTAGATCGCAATGCAGAAGGAGAGTGAATTGTTTATTTTAATAGTACGTAGGTATTTATAACATTTCAGAATGGGCGCGGGAGTGCGCTCGCAATATGCTTCTGTCTCGCTTCTGTGAATGCAGAAATGGTCAATTGTAGTATGTAGGTAACAATCTATTTACGGAACCGGCGAGACAGCGTGGTGCGTTCTGTCTCTAGTATGTAGTGCGGTCCGCTCGGCTACGGGATGACTGGCCGGCGGGTGATCTTTGGACTTGAATGGACGGCGTATGCACTTTGGACTGTTTATTTAAATTTGTCGAGGAATGCGAAGGTCATCTCATCGGTCATTGACCGTATGTATGCGACAATATTTAGCGGCGACCGTGGATCCCTACAAAGTTATTCTGTATTCTGTCATACATTGTCATACAATGTATTATTCTCAGTTCACGCATTTATTCGGCTACTTTCAGTTTTTACCACATTCACGAGTCACTTCCATACATCAAAGTTGGTACTAAAATACTAACATAGACGTGAAATTTTGGCAGATTTCGATTCTGTCCGGTTCGAGTATGACTGTTTAAAGATTCCATTGACTTTGCGCTATACGTCGGTCAAAATATCTCGTAACTCAAAACAATCCTGCATAGATATTCGAATTAACCGCAGAGAAACGTTTTTACTTATCCATCTAAAATCTACAGGAAAGACCAGAATAAACTCAGAAATGGTTAAAAAATATCATCCAAATAATTTATAAAAATTTTGAAATAACTTTAATGTCTTTTAAAATTTACAAGGCTTGAAAACTGAATATTCAATGTTACAAAGCCATGCCATTATGGATAATTGTGACCATCACACGACGCCTAGGGGAGATCATTACATACTCAAAATGTGTTGGAAAATGTTTCTTACTACAAGTGAAGAATTTTAATCGAGAAATTTGTTAAATTGACGACCTTCGTAGAATAGTTGATAAGACGTTTGTCTTCTAGCCCAGATAGTCCATGTTCGATTTCCATTAGAACCCAAATTTTTTTAAAGGATTCCAGATGGGTTTTTACTTTAGGGCGATTTATCATTTTTCTAGTTGGTTGTAAGAGATTGCTACATGAAAATAAACCTGCCAGATTATATTGTGAACAATTAAAGTGTAATAAAATGTAAAAAAAATACTTTTGAAGTGATCCAATGTTTTCTTTTTTCCGATTGGATAATCTGATATGCTGAAGAGAATGGTAGGTAAACAATATTTTCCTCGACCCTAGTAATCGAGCCTTTGAGCTATGAACTATTGAAGTAGGTATTTAACTCACAGTTCACCATGTTACATTTTAGACACTCCACCACACGTGGACAGGCAACAATACTCGTACACGTCTAGTGCTTTAATTGAAAAACTTTTTTTAACCAGTTTTTTATGACCACCATAGGAAGTGGAACCCGAAACCTTGGGTGGAAGGTTCTACCAACAAGGTCAGGTTCTACTTATTGATTCTTAATTAGTATGCATACGTTGCACGCAGATATAAGTTTCGGCACCCCTCAAGACGTGAATGTTAGAAGGTGATCAGATTGAGAAAAAATAGAGGGACAGGTAAGATGAAGGTGGTGGCCAAGAATTATTTGACTTATTCTACTGCTGACTTAAAAGAATTCGTCTTTAACTGACTGAGCCGTCTACTGAAAATGAGTGGTGTTATGCGATGAAACTTAGCAGTACTGTAACATAAAACAGTTTCAATAAAAAAAATGTTAGAAAAAATCCAAATATCAAATATGCGAAACGTAATAAAATACACAGCGGAACGAAACGGGTACGTTTCAATCCAAATGGAAAATGTTAAGAAACTTGGATGTGTTTTACTAAATTTAAATTATTAAACGTCTCACCTCTAGGATACTTTACATCCATAAAATTATTTTTTAAGAATTTAGTTTCTTTTTTTTTGTTGAGTAAAATTATCTTAGATTTATAATGGTAAGTCGATCGATGTATTACTTTTAAATAGGGTTTGATATTTTATGTTATTTTTTAAGGATTTTTTGAAACAGGCAATCCACCCAAACTGTCGATAACAGTGCATCGGGATGAACATCTGGTAAACACATATATTCCAAGAATCTCGCCGCTGCTCGCCGAGGTTCTCTCCTCCCTCCCTCCACCCACAGTCCCCAACCCAAATGTTTATCGCTAGAAACGTGTATGTTGGTACCAATTTCGAACAAAATTCAGTCTTGTTTGTTCTCCCCTCCCCTGATGGTGAGGTGAAAGCCTTGAAACCGGTAGGGTTATACCGTTACAAAAAGTGGAATAAACAGTGTTTGATAAAATAAATTACGATGTATTTAAACCTCCAAAATGTTAATGCCTTAACTATAAACAATATATCATATATTTGAATTAAACCCATATTGTTGAAATAACATATGTTTGTATAAAACCCATATTGTCGAAATCTTATAAAAAATATCAATGCGATTGTCTAAATATAATATTCAAATGTAAATATTTTAATAGAAAAAAATCTTAAAAGTGTTATTGAAAATGAGCTTATCTGTTTATAGGACTCAAGTATTGTAAAGATTCCAACAATTATTTTGGTTTTCCCACAGATTCACACTTTAACGATGATTGTTGTTGTTTGTTATTTTACCCTTCCATTTTATGTAATTTCATACACTTTAGCAAAATGCAGTCGATTTTTCAAATTTAACAAGGTGCAATATTTCTTCACGAATAATCTGTATGTTTCTTCGATGTAATTTCCTACTCAGTCAACTGACTCGACGCTATCGCTGATCGCCTGGGTAATGTATAACATGTTTAAGAACTTAATAATATTAAGGTTGATAGATATTTCATCAAGGTGCATTACATTGCATTTCGAGAAAGCATTCAATTGAACACATTCTTAAAGGGATTTATTATGATAATTTATTTGTGGGTTTAATATTATTTATCATTCAAATAAATAAGAATTTTGTTTAAAAGTATAACTGAAGTCGATATATCTATAAAAATCTTTGAAAGTTTTTTTACTAAATATTTAAGAAAAAAAAACTTTTATTGGTTTATTTTAAATATGAAATAAAAACAAACTCAGTTAAATATATATTTCATGAACAAACATCAAAGGTCATGCATTTTCTATACAAATTCATGTAAAGCGATGTTATACTACCCAAAATATCTGGAAACGAATAGAATATCGTTTAGTGTTTTGAGCTCAAGCGGAGTGGCGCAGTGGAGTTATGAGTAGCATTTTCGCATAAATACGAGTACATCTTAATGAAGTGCAGAAAATAAAAAAAACGCAAGACCTTTGCGCGATTTTCAAATATCTAAATTGTGTGGCTATACAATAAAACAGTGTCTTAATAAGTTATTTTAATGGTGTCAGAGTAATAGACTGCACTTGAACACTAAGATATGTCAGATCAGTTTCTTTAGGACCAAAAAACCCATAAGTTTTTATTATTATATTGATTGTGATGGTTTGGAAACGGTTTTGGAGATACGAGATCTAGGTGTTATATTTGATAGTGGGTTCACTTTTTTTAATCATATTTACAAACTCATTAGTAGTTGCCTGAAAATGTTGGGATTTATTCTTCGAGTTTCAAAACCATTTAAGGGAACACACGCGATTAAGTTACATGGCCTTGGGGAGAAGTAAATTAGAATAGAATTCTAGTAACATATATGGACTCACCATTCTGCAGTCCATTCCGGTGCATTGGAGAGAGTTCAACATAGATTTTTGCGTCACTATCATTCGAGTTCCAACAAGAATTACTGGACTGCAAGAGACAATTCTATGTAAAAAAATATACAACAAATTATTTTGCGAATTCTCACATATCTAGACTGCATAGAATCGAAAATGAGGACGCTGTGGTCTCGGATGTATTTAGAGTTAGTTTGCTGACCTATAAGGAGAACCTGAAAAGGAATTCCGAATATCCTAATCTTGAGGTAGCATGCGCATGTCTTTCGAATAATTTTGAACTGATTTTTATTGATTATTGTGTTTTATACTATTTGGTGATTTTCCCCCGTGCTTTTTGAGGATTTGTGAAGTTGTACGTGTCTTATTTCATCTCTTATATTTTATTTTTAATTTGTTTATTGTTTTTCAATAATTTCTCTATTTTGTATGTATTTTATGCGCAGTGCAGGCTGTGCGTCTATGAACGGCTCCATATTATATTGGTAACATGTGATTTTACGATTCGATACCTGTTTTATTCTAAATACTTTTGTTGTAATCGGGTAAAATTATTTTTTATTTTGTTTTAATATGTCAAACATATTTTCAATGTATTGAACACTCACTACTGGCTCTTTTACATTTTTGTTTAAGGTACATTGTACCGTTTACTTATAAATAAATAAATATTGATGAGCGTGTCTGGGAGACAGGATTGTATGCAGTCCCATTAATCAAGCCTTCGGGCTTAGAACCACTGGATTAAGCCTTAAATTCGTTGTTTGTTCTCGCGTGTGTTTGTAAATATCCCCCCACACGGAAAATGTAATCATATCTAGCGCAATTGTAGTCATCAGATGAACTTATTTACCAGACTGGCCCTTTTTTTGGATGCCGTCGGGAATCGAACTCAAACCTTTGGATTCTAGCCAAACGTTTTACCAACTAGCCCACAAAAGTCGTCACGGAAGAGGAATAATGTTAAACGAGTTCGAAGTAAAAATCAAGATATAATTCTTTTAAAAATCTCTGTAATATTTTTTTGCATTTACATTCTTGAACTATTTTTATTGATTTAAAAAAGTTGAAAAGCATTTCTAGATTTATGTATTTCAATCAAATTAATGAATAAATCTATTGAAATTATAAATTATGTGTTTGTAAATTTGATATATGTCGAGATATTTGAACACAATATGACGTTTTCAAGACAGTTTGTTAGGCTTTACAATGGAATTGGTTTGAAGGATTTATTTATGGGTAATTGAAAATGTTTTATGGATTTAATTGTATATTATAATGTAACAGCTGCTTATTAAGTACTGAATGACACTTTAATGCACGGTTTCGTTTTTCTAGAATTTATATTAGCTACCCACAAACAGGTACGCAGACTAAAACAGCGCATCTTCAGATCTTATTTGAGAAAAAATAGTATTGTATTATATTATACTTTCGGTGCATACTATACAACCTAGCGAATTTATTGTCACGTGAAAATTTCTTCTAACGTAACCTTACCAATAAAAAAATATTTTATTAAGGTGTAAAGGAAAACTTAACTGTATTCCACTTTTGAAAATCGGACACCAGCGCGAATTGATCCCACAACCCCTTGGTTGGAAGACAGGCTTCTCACCAATTAAGTAAGGCAGGTAGATGAATGATAAATAAAAACTTATAAAGGAAGTATGTGTATTATATATAATAATAAAGACCATGTGCTTTTAGAAAGGTGTTAAGTGAATATTAAACATCCTAAAAAAACATAGGATACCAACGGAAATCGATCTCAAAACTCCCGGAATTGTAGACAGGTAGTTTACTAACTACGCCATGAATTTTATAAAGTAGTCGAACAAAGGTTTTATGGAGGAGGATTTTTTTTAATATATTGTAGAAGTCCATTGTAGGTAAAAGTAAGCTACTTAATGCAAAATACAAATAAATTTTGGTGGCTGTATTATTTTGACATTTAAAAAAGAGTCGGAGAAAAATAGAAAGGTCATACGAGTATAGTGTATTACTATTCGGGAATCGTTAAGAAACCGATTAAATTAGACATACTATTTTTTATGACTGTTTTCTCTACTTTTTTGACAGATCTTCGATATATATAACATAGTATTTTATTTCCACAGTCAATTAGGGTTTATGGTACCATTTGTGTACAAAAATCTCAAAGATATTGACAATTTTATTCTTATGATTGTGTGCGGTATATTGTGGGTTGAATATTTTTGATATTTCTGGAGTGATGATGTGTGAGGATTTGAATTTCGCAAGATGTTTCCAGTTGTAGTTGAGTGTCATTGTTTGTCAGGTTGATGAGAGCGTGCAACGGGGTTTTGTTTTTGTGTAGTCAAAAATCGGAAGGAAGTATCGATTTATTTTTTCATACTAAATATCCTCAGTGAGATACAGGCAAAAGCCTAGTTTACTGGAGATACGACAAATGAAAGGCAACAAACCCAGATAAGTTAAATTGTATGTACAAATCAAATTACCTGTTGTTTTTTCGCTAATTGTGTATATTTCTTGTCATGTGTAATAATAAATAAATAAAAATAAATTTTAAATGAGGTAAAAATGTTCAATCAAAAGTTGATGACATCGATGCATAGTGTGGATATGCGATACGAATACGGGACCCTGACTTTCTGAATAGTGACAACGATAAACATTTTTTTTCTGTTCCTTGGTATCATTTACATACTTCTTTGTAATTCCTCAGTGTTTCATGGACGGTGATGGATTATATTCAGCATCGGAACCATAGCAAAATGTCTAACGCCATCAGCATCACCAACCTCGCATTTTCCGATTTATTTAGAGTCTGTGTGACAAGTCACTTTCAATCGTGTCCAAGACCATCTCGGAAGCAGATTTAGATCAATCTTGATTGATATTATTCGTCCATTAATTCTTTCGACGACCTTTTTCACTATTGTTAGGGAATTCCATTAGCATTTTTTGGTTTCCCATATATCCAGCTGGTTTTCTATATGCGTGCCTATACTACCGAATCTTTGTTTCATTTAATTTCAGCGATATTAGAATATTTTTTAAAGAACCTCTCAATTACTCATCCCTTATATTGTATTTCTTTCTCACTTTTGAAATATGTTCTTGGTAATAATTTGTTGCCAAACACTTAGCTCCTTACAAGAGTACTGATCTTATGCTGCTTTCCTATATTGTATCTTTCAGTTTATGGCCATTCTTATATCATATGATACTGAAATTACCTGTCTTCATTTACACTATGCTCGTTTTATCCCGCTGGTCTCACCATACTCATTTCCATCCTCACTGTCTACGTAAGACTTCGGATATTTTGAAATTTTTGTTATGGGTATCCAACATAACAAAGATAAGTATAACCTCGAGTTCTGAACACAACCAGACATGAAATGCTTGTTGTTAACTTAAGGAATAATTACTTACTACAAGAAACAAGTTTTTATCGAAGATTTGTTGGTCTCAATCGAGTCATCTCATACATATTTCAATGTGCATCTTCACTTGAATGTTGTATTTACACGGCTTTTATGTTCCAATTATTCATGGTTTCAGAGGTACGTGTTTTGTGTAAAATGAAAACATTGTTGCTAATTATTTTTGAGTAGATATCGCGATGACTTAGTTGCTGATTACTTTTGAGTAGATATTGCGATGACTTTCTTGCTTATTAATTTTGAGTAGATATCGCGATGACTTTGTTGCTTATTACTTTTGAATAGGTATCGTGATGACTTTGTTTCTAATTAATTTTGAGTAGATATCGCGATGACTTTGTTGCTAATTATTTTTGAGTACATATCGCGATGACTTTTATTAAAAAATATATTTCCTTACAATGTATGCGTAATATTTTTTATCTAAATTCATAAGAATGATAACTTCCGTGTGCAAGTTGATAAGATGTCTGTCTTCCGACCCGGGGGTTACGTGTTCAAGTCATAATGGTTCTAGTCTAGTTTTCACTTTTGATCCCTTTAACATATTCTTCTTGGTTGAAAGAGATTGCGATATATCAATATCATGCGACATTGAAAAAAATTAGCACCAACCAGAGTCAAACCCGAAATTCCTGGGTTAAATGAAGGAAGCCATACCAAATAGTTTAAAAGTCTGAAGTTAGGATATGTATTGAATATACTATATCTTGTAAATTAGTAGACCTTCACTCAAGCGGAAGTATATTCTATGTTATATATCAAAATTGTAAATATAATACAACATTCCTTGACCTGCCTTATATGACGAGAATCTGAAACATAAACTCTTCAGTCAACTCTCGTCAATCTTCTATAAACGCTGACGTTCACAGAGTCCGATATAATCACAAACAAGTCACCTTATTCCTCAGTGAGCAACTTTGTCGCTCTGTTCCAGTTAATCTGGCCAGTGAGAGCTTGTTCGCTAATAATGGATTCAATGTACGTGAAAAGGTGATTCAATAACTTCATTTTGAATCGAAAGTCAGAAGCAGGGGTGGTTGGTATACGTTTATTTAAAAAATAAGACCTTTTTAGAAACTTTAGTAAAATTTAGTTATATCACTAATTATAGTCAAACACCACAACATTTATTTATACCACCTATTTTAAGGCTCTCTTATTTATTTATTTATTTTACACTTCATTATTCAAAAATATGGTGGGATTATTGCTAGGTAGGTTTTTTTGTAAATAAGCAGAAAAAAATAAATAAAAGAAGTTAAATAATCACATTTTTTTGTTATTTTCTACTAAATTCATGCACAATGTAAATGACAACTATAAAAGTGGGATAACATCAGCCGATGGAAGTGGAAGTTATGGAGGAGAGAAAAGGATAATCCGGAAATTTATGATAAGAAATGAATAGTCTTCAAGCAGATTGATTTTGATCTCCTACTGTTTGACCCAAGGTCCAACTGGTATTATATTAGGTGTTAACATAAGTTGTGTCCGTTTTTTTTTCAATTTAAAAATGAGCACCAAAAGTAAAACAAAATGGTAAAGGTTATACGTCATTCGAAAAAAAAAATTCTGCTCTACAAGAAATTGTGTTTGCTTTTACGTTACATATATTATTTTATTTGATTACAAGCCTTCAAAATGGAATGTCAAGTAGACGAAAGTGAGCATTTTCGACACTTCCTTCTGTTCGCGTTCAATCGAGGGAATAAAGCTGCCAAAGCTGCTCGCGATATTTGCGAAGTGTACGGTTAAGATACTATGAATGAAATGACAGCTCGTCGATGGTTTTTTCTTCAATAATGACGTCGAATTGCGGACATGGTTGGACGAATTTCTCGAGTCAAGACCGGATGGTTTTTATCGCGCAGGCATTGAAAAACTTGTAGAACGTTGGTAAAAGTTGTAAATAATGAAGGAAAATACTTTATTGACTAATTTGTTGTAAAATACTGAAGGAGAATACATTATTGACTAATTTGTTGTATTTTTTTTTTGTTGTGTCCTCTTGTTCTCTTCATTTGGAAAAAAAACGGACATAACTTGTGTTAACACTAAATATTTTATTAGAAGTGAAGGTAGTCTTTTGACCCATAAGAAATATTTTTATAAGGGATGTCAATTTTTGCATATTTAATATTCTAGTTTTTCTAGTACCTTTATATGTTGTATTGTGTTATATACTTGCGTTGTATACATATCATTATGGTGGAACTATTGTTGTGTGGTAATCTCTTCCAACCAACCAGTAAGATTTTGAAGATGCCTCATATTTTCTAGTAGCTTTATATAACATATTGTATTAGTATTATATTTTTATTTTGTATAGTACCACTAAGCTGGTTTATTGTCACATGATAATCTTTTCCAACCAACGAAGAACATGTTTAAGGGGCCTTAAGTTAAAACAAGACTGAAACTCTCTTTAAAATAATTGGAATTCAATGGGAAACAAATTCAAACTCCCCAAAAAAGTCAAATTTATTCAAGAAATTAAAATTTCAAATTGGTCAATTCCTTCTTTAAACAAATTTCAATTCTTACGTTTAAAGTACGAGGCGTATCCAGAAAGTAAGTGTACTGAGGCTCTCATGACCGGATGGATTTTATTTTCGACATGTTGGCTACACTTCCGTGTAGTCTGACCCTTCCCCTCCGCAACGAGACCGGTTCGAGGTCAGTACGTTGAGAAGTGTCGACGCGACAATACGTTTCGTGAAAAATGTAAATCCAATCTCCCGCCAAGTGCGAAATACGCGGCGTGAATCGAGTGGAGGCCGGGCAAGAGTTTTTGAGGCGCTGCAAACTCCATGGAGATAAATTTCTCCGCTCCATCGTTACTGGAGATGAAACTTGGGTTGCACACTACACGCCTGAAACTAAAAGGCAGTCTCAACAGTGGCGTTCAAAACCACAATTTCAGCCAAGAAAATCATGGCATCCGTGTTTTGGGACTGTCAAGGCATAATTTTAATTGAATATATGTCTCAAGGGGAGACCATCAACTCTGCAAGATACTGTGAGACCCTAAAAAAATTGCGGAGGGCGATTCAGAACAAGAGGAGAGGCATGCTGACAAAGGGAGGCTGCCTGCTGCACGATAATGCCAGACGGAACTACTCGCCTCGTTTAAATGGGATGTCCTGAACCATCCCGCGCATTCCCCTGACCTAGCACCTTCAGATTACTATCTCTTTACCTCTCTGAAGCTGCACATGGGTGGAAAAGGGGTTTCAACCGACGAGGAGGTAAAGGAGGAGGTGTAGAAGTGGACGGAGGGGTTGGCGGGAAACTACTTCGAGGAAGGCATCAAAAAGTTGATACCCCGCTTCACCACCTGTATTGAGAGGAATGTCGAAAAATAGCTTACATATGTACTACGGTAACCACGTAATTTTTTTTGTTTAAATAAAAAAAATTGCAACCTACAAATTTCTGGATATGCCTCGTATATTCTGCAATCTAGATACACTTACTGTAAGGTACTTAGTATTTAGACATTATTCTATTGAAATTAATGATTTATTTTTACAGCATCAATAATTTTAAATGACCAACTGAAAAGTCATAATTAGACGTAGTAATCTACAACATATTAGTTAACCTGAAATGTAGGCGTGTGTACATACATACTCCCCATAGGACCAGAAGATGTACGTATATAAACAATGTTATAATTTTCAACAACATTTTATTTTTATTTTCTTTACTTATGGTTTTGTCATCCTTCCTTCATCCCAAATCCAAAAGTTGAAAGATATTGTGAATCTAGTAGCTGCAGGTAATTTAGGTATATGCGGTTGTAGCATGTAGGAGGACTGAGCCGAGGCGATGCCTCCGTGAGATGAAGACCATACCACACTTGTAAAGGGAAATGTCTATTTTAATTGACAGACAATATCGAGCCAAGAAATATAGAGACTACAAGCTCTAAGGCAACGATGTTGTTGTTCGGGTAGATGTTTATTTTTAACTATGCGAAAAGCATAAAGGCAGTATCGTTTCATTTCAAATTGTTAAATCACTCTTTATGTGTTTACAAAATATTTTTCAAAAACTTAAATTGAATATAAAAAAATCATAAATCGATAATTTACTTTCCATTTCAAGAATTTATTTCTTCGTTTACGGAAGATAATAAAAATTCCCATTGATTGAATAAATAACAAAAAATATTATAAAGTTTTAAAAATATAAACTATGCATTGAATAAGTTTTTTTCTAGATATATTTTTTACTATCACCGGAAGATGAAAAAAAAACTCCTCAACATTGTGTGAATCTTGCAGTTATAAAAAATTGTGCGTTTAAAATTTTGGTCGTTTAAGAATATTAAAAAATTAAATATCAACTATCACATCATTTTTCAACTATCACGTAATATTAAAAAATTAAATATCAACAATCACATAATTTTTTAAATATTGAAGTGTGTTGCTGCTTTATTTAATTAGCTAACGAAGTATAAAGAGGAAATGAAACAATATTATAAAGTGGTTTTAAATGAAAAAACTGAAGATTATACTAGTAAGTTGGAATAATGTTTCTGAAGGCGTGGGTATTTTTTAGTGATTCAATTCATGTATGTGTCATATTCGTAAATATAGAGTATTAATGATATTTAGTTTTTATAATAAACAAACTGATTTTTTTACTGTAATGCTATGAAGAACTGTTGAATTTAGCAAAAGGGTAGTGAGTTGAGCAAAACGAGCCTGTGAATTAGGCCACGAAAGTCTAATTGTTCTTCTTCAGATTTCGGTAACAATCAATACGTTAATAATTGAATTCTGCAACATTAGTACAAATTCAATAAAATGCAAAACAAACAGTTCCATTCGAGTATTTTATTGAGAGAAATTAAAAAAAGTTGAGATAAATTCTGGTTGAGAAGATCTCAGTAATTAATTAATAGCTTTAACTTATAACGTAGTGTATATTGAATAATCCACATGAAAAAGGTTGTTTCATGTGAAAGATATAAATTATAAAATTTTAACATACTCTGTAAAATAAACGACTCCATGTCGTCAGAAACTAATCGTAAGATTTCCCTTAACACAATTGTTTAGCCTTTAAGAAGAGCAAGACAATTAAAGTAATGCGTTGAACATACTGTAACACGTTTAACTTAATAAAATGATATCAATTTGAATCCTTCGCTATGAATTTGATTCCATTTCAAACGAATATTAAGTTATATTGAATTAGTTGTATCAAAACCGTATATTTGCATTTTTTATGAAAATATTTTATGAAATTTACTATTATTTCCTAACACAAGACTAACAATAATACAAAGAATACCTGCAATATGAAAAATAATCTAATTATATGGTTCGAAAAATGTGGTATAAAATAAAGTTATAATTTTTAACAAATTCATAGCTTTTTCACACAAGATTTAATTCATTTAAAAATATAATTTATGTTATTTCGATAACTTTTGAAATATTTCAATTGAACACCTTAATTTTTTTTAACATTGTCTCACTTCTGAAACTCTGTTTAAAAGTTATATTTGATAATGGAATATAAGTTGACATCTTAGAAATTATTGAAATAATATCGTTTTTATTTACCGATTAACTTATTTCAGAAAATTTATAACTAAACTTATTAACAAGTATTACTAATAAAGCTTTTTTCATGTATTTTAATAATTACCCATAATAATCAAACTATATATAAATATACAAAGATGTACGTACATGAGATGTTTGTACCGCAAGCGAAAGAGAAAATTTATAAGCATACTTTGAAAGTTCGAAGACGTGTTGCAGATAGCAGGTTTTTTAAGATGTTTAATACGTGACCACAAACTGTGTTATGTGCTGTTTCTTCACAGCATGAAGCCATTTCAGAAATTGATATGGACAGGAAGACATTTAAAAGATTTGTCTATTAGTTTGGATTGGACAAAATATGTTTAAAACAATATTTATCAAATAGTTTTGACCAAATAAAATTTATTTAATGTTTAATCTGACAAAATTATAATTCGTTGTAATATTTTAGTCCCACATTTTTATAATTGAACCGTGGAAAATAATAATTGTGTGGTGATGCGTATCCTCAGGTGATTTTTGACGAATATAGTGAAGAGTTTTTGGATAGGCTGGAAAGGCTCCAAAAGGGGTGTGATTGATTTATTTTTGATCTTAAAAAAATATCACATACTCGAATGTTGTACCAGTCTCAGACAATAAACCAAAGGAACAATATTTGTCTTAAAATATTCCTCATCCTTAACTCTCACACAATTCCCACCCTAATCTCATGTTCGTTGATATTTATCTTTTTTTAAATTTTTGTTAGATTTCCTAAAATATTGCTTTAACACACTATGCTAGAGACACACACGGTCATGGATACCAATAATATCTATGAAACAAAAACTGATTGACGAGAAAAAATTGCTTCAAAGAAATAAATACACCATTTACTCGTATATGTATTTGCATGAGAGTGTATAATAAATGATAGGCACAAATGTTTTTCAGAAACTATAATAAGTAAACAAAAACGTTTTTCGGATAATTAAACTTATTTAAAGCTTGTTTATCAAACAATGATCTTGTAAATTACTTTAAAATGGCCAAGCCATTATATGGTGATGCAGCTGTCACTACTGTAATAAAACATGTATAGGTCTATCAAAAGATTGGTTGGTATTGATTCCCTCCTCAAATATGTTGAATCAAGCTAAATATTTTATATAAATACAATTCACTTCAGCTATTACAAAAATGTATTACAAAAAAAATACTTTATAAATTAGGACCGTCGTTTATTTGGGACGTGTATTAAGAACAGAAACAAGTTGAGAAAAGAAGCTGATTTTTTTCGCTTATTTGGAGGTATACCGCCGTTTTATCGGAACAGTACAGTCCGATCTCACCACCCCGCACGCTGTTATGGGGGACAAAATAAGTCCCCGTCCAGCGCGATCTACATTAGAAGATCGATATCTTCTTTAGTTTTAATGAGCGCGACGTCACGTAGTGACGAAGAACGAACTACTCAAAGGGACTTCTTCTCCGGTGGCAACACACATGAGTGTAAAAAGAACGGAGAAGGAAAATGAATCAAAGCGCAGTAAAAACTCTCTTATAAAGTAGCTTTAAACCTGCTTTTCGGGACAGTAGACAGCAGACAACATAAGACCAGGACAGTAGACATCAGAAGACCAGGAGTGCTCACCTAGAAGCCAGAAAATCTATTGCGACGCTACTTGATGCAAGATGGTAATGAAATTAATCCTATATCCACCCTGATTTCATCCACTTGCAGAGTATAAAGAAAACGTTTCAGGATACATTAAATGCATTTCTTCAAGATACTCAAGGGAAACATGCTTGTTTATTTTTTTTAGTTTACTTTGAACATTATATACACGTGTATGTAATTAAAAAAGATACCTTTTTTTTGTTTGTATATGCCCCTATTAAATGGTAATATAGTATACTGTAAGTTGGTTGGTAAGTACATCACAAAAAATATTCGTAATCATATAAATATCAGTGCACAAAGTATACATCAAAACATTTTGAAATAGTTTTTTACAGTCCCAAAATTTAATATAATTAAAATCATTTCAAATATCTTTTTCTGATTTAATATTTACAAATATTGGCATTCATGTAAATAAAATGTCGTTTTGCATCTTTAAATATTGTTTTAATATTTTTCCACAGGTCGCTAATTTTGCTTTTATTAAAAAATGTAACACAACATAAATGTACTGAAATACAGGAAACTATAAATCAGTTCCACGCTTTTTTAACCATTCCATTAAAATATGTTTACTGCTTGACATTTAGGCGAGGAGTGCGAAATAGATCGTTCTATTGATATTAAATATTAATGTGCAAATTATTATTCATGGAAATGTTAAATACTCAATAATTCAAATTCATAGATTGCCCACATAGAAAGAGAGAATTCGATAAAAATAAAGAATTTCAAATTAAGATCATGTCAGTTCATCAAAATAAGTTATGCCCTGTTTATTAAATTTGATGGTTTTCCTATGATAATTTAAAAAAAAACAAGTCTGACGTATTTTACGATCTCTTACATTTCCTTCTTTCTAAATATGTGGTGGCCACTGAAAGACTGAAGGGTTTGAAAATTTCCTAACTTATAAAAAAAGTCATAAAAGTTAAAAAGTCATAAACTAATCAACGGGGACCTGTATAGGACAATGCTTGAAAACTGTTTACGCCCAGTGGTCGAAGATAATCAGGAATAATGGTTCCAATAGGATGGAGCTACTGCGCACACTGCCAGGGTGACGATGGCAGTGTGCGCAGTACAGCGATGTACATCCTTCAGCCTTTCATGGGCCACCCCATACTATTCATTTGGTCTAAATATACTATTTTGATCTTTCTCTACCACGTACATTCCATACAGCAGAATTTATCATATATTTGGAATTTGACTAGTCTCCTTTTCAACTTTAAATTATTCTTCTTTTGCATGGTACATTTCAACATATACATATTGTCTTTGACTCCAGTTGTGGAACCTTTACGTTTAAAACCACTAAAGTAGACACAGGAACTCAAGAGTTATCATTCAAGGGAGTTGGCACCACTACCGTATGTGAAGAGCCAACAACACTTGCACACGTAATCGGCACGTACAAGTATTATTATCAGACGAACTCTTTTACTAGATAGAGACTTTTTAAATTTTTTTGGGTATCATCAGGAATCAACCCGAAACCTTTAGATGGAATCCGGTGTCACGACGTAACTCTTGTTAATTTTATTTTCTTTTTCTTTCTTCTCCTTGACTTTTTTCTCGTTCTATATCTCTGAGTTCTAAAATATGTTGAAATTCTGATATGCGTTTTTTCATACTTATTGGATTGGATTATACGAATTTATTTTTGTTTTTATTTTTTCCAAACACATTGGTATTTTTTATATAAAAGGGATCTGGATCTCCTGAGTTTCGGTCTGTCTCATATACGTACTGCTTTCTGTTATTTTCTGAATGTGATTTATGTTAGCATTAATATTTTTCTGACAAGTTGTTTTTTTATATTCTTGTGATCTCAAAATTCTTATTTGAGTATTACTATTATAACTATTTTAAATGGTTGGTAAAATACCATATATTATAATAAATAAATGAAAAACAAATATCCTACATTATATAAAATATTTCTAAATTTTGCGAAGCATTTAGTTTTATTTAATTTTAATACAACGCAAATATAAAATGTGATTTAGTTTTTTTTGTATTTTCAATCGCTCCTGTACTGGTTATGAATTTCAATAATGTATTTGTTATATAAAATTGTAAAGACATTAATGAATAAAACAAGTCAAGTCAATGCGGGGAAAATGAATGCACTCACAATAATATTTGGTTTGTTGATGTATGATCAGATACGAGTGTAAGCTAAAAACGGATGTGTTAAGCAGAGAAAAATAACTCTTTGAGGTGGTTTGGACATGTTGAACGGATGAGTGATTAAATATTGATTTAATAAATTAACAATGCAAACGTGAGTGTAATGGTAGAATACGTCAATAAACGTATGGGTGTATCGAGGAAATGAAGTTTTGAAAGAATGAAAGGTGAGCAGTAAGAAAAAAACAGATATAAATGTAAGGGAAGATGTATGGATGTTGAGAAGGCGTAGGAAGAATGTCGTAATATGAAAATATGGCTCTATATCTTCTCTATTTACCCCAATAGGTTAAATAAATTATGTGATAGTAACATATGTATGTGTATCATATATACCAGGAGTGGCCAAAGTGTCGACCGCGGTCGACTGGTCAATCGCGTAGCTATTTCTAGTCGCCCGCCTTTCTGATCGTACACATCTCTGTTATTCCGGGAATCAGCTGCTAAGCGCTTTAAATTATTACTTTTCTTATCATCACTTAACACATACGATGTTAGTAGACCGCCGCCAATAATTTAAAAAGCAGGTCGCCCGTAGTGATCAAAAGTTTGGCCACCACTGATATGTAAAATTTTAAAATTCCAAGTCATAATGTGCGTCAAATAAAAAAAATCAATTGAATTTAATATCATTTCCCACTCGCCAATTGTTTTCATTTACTTGATAAGATTAGAAGAAACATATCTCGATAACGCCTCTCTTCTCCCGATTTGCAATGATCAACATGCGATATTAAATAAACGGATAAATTATCTTATCACAGCGTTGGATCTGAATAAAATTATAAGGCACTACAGTAAATGATAGGTGATATGGGCATTACATTACAAAGGGGCTGACCATACTTGAGATGAATTCTTTTGGGAAATCTTTTTCGTATGGAGATTTGTTCACATTAGGGGCCTAGTTTGTAATACGTCTGTTTTCCAGCTTGGGGTTGTAGGTTCATACATACATATGTATTGTATTATCATGGTGTGTCCCTTGCAAGGTGGACAGAGAGAACATATCTCCATATTTTTCTGCCCAAGTATAAAACTTTTGTCTCCTCCATATTCATACATTTCGTCATTCACAATCTTGTATTATTCATACCTCTTATTTACTCTTCTTTCAAAATTTGGCTCATTTGATCCAGTCACGCTTACATCGGTTTCTTTCTTCCTCATACACCTTTCGGTTTGGACTTGGATACTCGATTACTTATTCATTATCTTCAATTGTCCAAACCATCTAAATGTTCCATTCTTTGTCATACTTTAACATTGATCCATTCTTCTCATATGTGTTCATTCTGTTTTCTTCCACACATTGATACTCCCTTTTTTTTCTTAGTGGACGCATCTCCATAGCATTAATCGTACTTTTAACCTTATTCTGCCAAGATGCACCCACATATATGAAAGTGGACACCAGCACATTACAATGCGTTGTCTGTTTTGCTATTTTTGATACAGTAATATTATGTAAATTTAGTGTTCCATTTACCTTGTTCCCTATCGCTACCTTTCGTTCATTTTCTTTAAATCGCCTCGCCATTGCCCACTTAACATAAGTAATCTAACCCATGGGTTCTGTTGTATGAAAAGTGTTCCAGTCTATTTTAAATTTGTGGCCTTGTTAACACCTATCTAAATAGTTCAACTACAATCACATATACTTAAATTTTAAAAGTCAATTTCAATTTGAAAATAATGTTATACTTGTATAAGTTTAATTTAAACTATGCGTCGTTTGAATTTGAAACTTGAAAATAAATTTTGTTTAAAGATAAAATTTCGATAGTAAATAAATAAAAAGTTTATTGATATCAATATTTTATGGATATATATATATATATA
>OX463849.1:41082249-41132505 GCA_949825065.1 Odontocerum albicorne
TATTACTTAATACTTGAGAACTAGATGAAAAGAAAAGAAAGATCGAAGAAAAAATGGGCCGAGATAGTTATAGAAACTTTAAATGAGATCATTTAGGGAAACAGAAAAGAATATTTGACGAGATAGAAGAATGTGGAAAAGTTAAAACCTGTGTATGTTGATACGAATAGATACGATATCTGCCCTATATGTTAAAAATATGTGTACACTCAATGTTTCGATTAATTAAATCTTCGTTAACAATTTCAATTTTAAGGAGAGTTGTTTTAGTATCATTGCAAACTATTAATGCGTTTTTGGTTTGATTTTTAGTGAGCTTCAGACTAGTCTTAATTTGAGTTTTTTTAACACGATTTTTTTCAATTGAATCTGCTGTTGAACCAAAGGTTACAGAACAATTTTGGAAGATGAGTTACGAAACAGCATTATAAAAATCAATGATTTTTTGGATCCAATTCCTAGTTTATAATTTTTTTTCAAAACTTTTCATCATCTTTAAAATTTGAAGTATTTATTTAAAGTAATTAAATTTTTTTAAATATAAAATAACTGCATTAATTAATGTCATCGTTTTGTTAAACACGTATAATTGATGCATGTTCACATAATTAAACAGTTCAAAATTATATAAATTAGAATCAGTTTAAATTATGAAAACAGTTAAAAGTAGCAAAAATATTATTTGCAACCAGAACACAAAATTTTCCCCAACGTACCTTTCTTATGTAGAAATCATTAACAAGATTTTTTTTAGTTCGATTAATTCTCTGAGGGTAAGGACGAAGTTCATGGAAGTATATTTTGAGTGTTGTTTATTTAACAATTTAAAAATAATTACTTTTACCAAAATAGTCAGTAAATTATTTGAGAACGTTATCATAACCTGCTGAGATGAAAGTCCTCTATAATATTTTGGTGCCAACTTTTTTGTATGGGAGTGAAACGTGGATGTGGAAAATACTGTTAGTAGCCGAATAAATACTATAGAAATGCGTGAATTTAGAAGAAAATATTGGGTAACTATGTGATTAGGAATAAATGTGAACTTTAGGCTCATGTGTTGAGTAATATGCTGAAGAGTACGCTGAGATGGTTTGGGCATATGTAACGAATGAACAGAGAAAATCTAACAAAACAAATGTATTGGACAAATGTGAGGAGAAAACGTGAGCGAGGAAGAGTGAGTTAAGTGGATTGGGTCAATCGAATGATTATTAAAAAAAAGAAAATGTAGCAGTCAGAGAAATCTTAGTTGTATGAATAGTTGTACGGATGTAGAAGCGGTGAAGGGCGTGTGAGACAGGAAAATCTAGCGTGCTATCATTCTTCCAACCCTGACAGAGAAATGGCGGTGTGGTATGTATGTATTTTTATATTTGTTCATTGATTTTTATTAATAAAGATATAGATGGGGCGAGGAGGGAGAGAGAGACCATAAAAATAATTTTACTTTACTAATTTGGAATCATCTCAATATTGATATAATGTTTAAAAAATTACAGATATGTAAATCGTAGCGTAAATAAACAAACCTTATTAATATATTCATTAGAGAGGCCGGGGGCGCCGAGGGCACATGAATACGAAGCGCCCAGACCCTTGTGTGCTGTGATTTATTTACCCATAAAGCCTGCGTTGCGTCGGTGGGGGGTATCGCTCAATATCCAAGCTGACGTAAGAAACGAGGTATCGAATAATAAAACTCGCGCTATTAAATAGTAATTAAAAAAGTAAGTAAATAAATATTCAACTGTATTAAAAAATCGTAATGAAGAATCTATGATTTTGTTTGATTCAAGAATCATATATTGACCTGTAAAATATGAGATACTTGTATAATAGATGGAGGATTAGAAAACTCCAGACTAAAGATGATACGAACATCTAACGAAATTTACCTGTAATTATGACCATATGTGACAAAACATTTTTAAATTAATACATTTCTCAAAAATCGTAATGAAGAATCTATGATTCAAGAATCATATATTGACCTGTAAAATATGAGATACTTGTATAATAGATGGAGGATAAGAAAACTCCAGACTAAAGATGATACGAACATCTAACGAAATTTACCTGTAATTATGACCATATGTGACAAAACATTTTTAAATTAATACATTTCTCAAAAATCGTAATGAAGAATCTATGATTCAAGAATCATATATTGATCTGTAAAATATGAGATACTTGTATAATAGATGGAGGATAAGAAAACTCCAGACTAAAGATGATACGAACATCTAACGAAATATACCTGTAATTATGACAATATGTGACAAAACATTTTTAAATTAATACATTTCTCAAAAATCGTAATGAAGAATCTATGATTCAAGAATCATATATTGATCTGTAAAATATGAGATACTTGTATAATAGATGGAGGATAAGAAAACTCCAGACTAAAGATGATACGAACATCTAACGAAATATACCTGTAATTATGACAATATGTGACAAAACATTTTTAAATTAATACATTTCTCAAAAATCGTAATGAAGAATCTATGATTCAAGAATCATATATTGATCTGTAAAATATGAGATACTTGTATAATAGATGGAGGATAAGAAAACTCCAGACTAAAGATGATACGAACATCTAACGAAATATACCTGTAATTATGACCATATGTGACAAAACATTTTTAAATTAATACATTTCTCAAAAATATCCTTCAAATGCAATAAAATGTCAATTTAAAAAAAAGTTGAGTAGACCTTGAATTTGAAATAATTGCATACTTAAATGCCATCGTAAATTATCTAAATGATATGTATAAATAAAGACTTGCGATTTTTTTAAGATAATTAAAACTCGTAATGAAATATTTGAAAAGTTTTTTAAAAAAATTTGAAAAATAGATTTTTCTTTAGATTGATACCGACAGATGCCATTTTTTGTCAGTTTATTAAGCTCGGATAACAATAATAAGATAATAATTTATTATATTCATCGTAAAAATGTGCTTTTAACATGTTTTTGATGGCGCACTAATTAGAATACCATACATCAATTTGAAAATAACCTTGTTTTTTCACTATGACTAAACGTGAAAGTATGTTATATAATTTTTTACACATATCTAATACTATAAATACTCGATTGAAATACAATTTATCTAATACTTGATAAAATATTCAACTTAGAAAAATAATATAATGTCTTCTACCTACATATTCAGTATAAATAAAAATTGTGTTGGATGGGGTTATACGAGTATTTGGTGAAATAATCTGAAAATTTAAAATACTGTACCCATTATTAATTAAATTATTTATTGATTTGATATTTATATTGCAGGGTTTCATTTTATAACATACTTATTTGACACTTAAATGTAAAAAAAATAGTTGTAAGCTTAGATTGTAAAATATTTTGCTATATTAGCTTCGTAAGCAATGAATTGAGTACAGTTTGACGATGTTTTTGTAAAGCGAAACAAATGTCACTTCAATTAAAATTATTGAAAATTTTCAAATTACACTTTTCTTATTGTTAGGTTGCATGAAGTTTTTGATACTCACTTGTTGGTCATCGCAGCTATATATTTTTTTAATTTGTTGTCTTAATTGATCCAGGGTTCTTGTTTGAAATTCTAATATTTCAGGTTTAAAAGCCCTTTTTTTGGATATTTTTTTTGTGAACTATTGTTTTTCGGATATTTTTTTTGTGAAATATTGTTTTTCGGATATTTTTTTTTGTGACCAATTGTTTTTCGGATATTTTTTAAAAATTTATTGTTTCCTGGTCATAAGGATCTAAGAGTATCTTTAAAGCAAATTTCCTATAATTATGTTTTAATTCCCAAAACATAAAAATATGTGAGAGAGATTTGTTTAGGCAGAATTAATACATCAGAAATTAACGCACGGATGTTTTAAAAAGAAATTAGCGTTTACATGGGTTGACATGTAGAGAGAGTGAATGGCAAAATAAAAAGTTTGCTAGTATAAAATTCAGAAGGGCTAGGTGTGCGTGGAAGAGGTAAACCGAGAAAAACTAAGCTCGACCAAGTGAGCCAGATTTTTAAGAAGGTCAAGTGAGAAGTACGAATAATAGAGGATTATATTTTGGACGTTATGTATTAATGTGGAGGACGTCAACATTGTATATTTGTATAGAAAGTAATGGAAATGTGTTATATGTGCCTATATCGCAAAGGACACGGCGTGATGATATGTATAGAACGTCTTGACCGTAAAGTAGGTTCGTATTTCTCCAATAGATGTCGTTAGGACAACATTTTCATTACCAAGGTCATTCTAAACCTACTAAATATTATATATTAGCGCAATTTTTCGACCATTGTTTACCAAATAAATAGCAGGGGACATTTTAAGCGTCATTTTGAAAATGGAACAAGAAAAGTAGTTTAATTGTAATTTATATTTTTTACAAATGAAAAAGAAAAAACGCGCCGAAAACAAAAAAAAAAGACATGTACAGTTTATGGTGACTAAAACAAGCAATCGTGCATGTCAAATGTGTTTTTAAAACACCGTAATGGTGATACGACACTCGAAGATGATGTCCACTTTGCAACGCCGATTACCACTGAAGACGATCACATTAAGACTTTAATTGAAAATAACCAGCGTTCTGCATCACGAGAGATTACTGAGATACTGAAAATATCGAAAACCATCTTCCAAGAGCATTGGGTGAAGTTTTACCCCACTATTCAAAATTACTTTCCGGATAACCCAATAATTTCCAATAAGAACAAATAAATAAATAAATAAATAATAGGTTTATTGATAGCAACATAGTATGTACAGATTATATTTAAATAAAACTTCTAAAACACATAAATTGCAGATAATACATTAAATGCAGAAGCTATCAAAAGGTCTGTGCTCATCTAATAGCATCCCCTCGGCCAAGATACACCCCACCAATATAGGGCGAACCCAGCCACGGAGACACCAGATGTTTTTCAGCCCACACCCTTGAACACGTAGAACAAGAATATATAAAAAAATAAACACAGAAAATAAATAGATGACAAAAAAAATACATTCAAGAGAGAAGACACTAAAAGGTCCGGGCTCATCCCACAAACATTCTCCCGGCCGATATACACCCCACCAATGTAGGGCGAGCCCGACCGCAAGGGCATCAGGGGGCTTCCATCTCACACCCCCGCATATCTAGATTAAAGAATAAATAGAAAAAAAAAAAAAAAAAAAAAACAAACAAATGAAGTCGGGAATCGGAAATGTACCAATTTTACTTAGAATTACCCATTTTTCAATACATAATATTATAATTAAAAAAGATCTACCATACAAAGTGATAGAAAACTATTTTTCATTTAGTTTTAATCTTTATAATTACATCTTCAGTTAATCCCAACAGTGGGCTATGAACCGAAGATGCAGATTTCAATAAATTACTTTTGGAGATTTTTATCATTTTTTTAAAGTGGATCATTTAGAGCAACGGATATGGCTTATGAAATTGTTGTTTATTGTACCTTTGTTATCTTCGCGTTTTTAATATGTTAATGTTTTATTTTTATTATTCTTGAAATAGTTACTAGAAATCTCTAAATCTTCTCAGTGGTTAATGGGTCTCTTGTTTGCTTTTTTTTTCTTTCTTTTCTCTCTTTTCGCTGGTGGTGAATCGGGGATTATGCATACGTGTTTGTGCATTATCTCCTCATTCATTCTTTTAAAACTGCTTAACTATTTCAATGTATTACTGCCTAACTATTTCAATATTGTCTCAACTATTACATTTCCCATTTGTCATTTTGTAAAATTTGGACTCCTTTGAGGCTTTTCTTATTTTCGTTCTTGCTGACAGTTAACCTGAGGTGGTATATGTGGGTTTACTTTTTATTTTATTTTCTGCCATACGTTTTTGTTTTTTTTTATTTATTTATTCTTTAATCTAGATAAGCGGGGTGTGGGATGGAAGTCCCCGATGCCCTTGCGGTCGGGCTCGCCCTACATTGGTGGGGTGTATCTCGGCCGGAGGAATGTTTGTGGGATGAGCCCGGACTTTTTAATGTCATCTCTCTTGAATGTATTTTTTTTGGTCATCTATTTATTTTCTGTGTTTTTTAAATATTCTTGTTCTACGTGTTCAAGGGTGTGGGCTGAAAAACATCTGGTGTCCCCGTGGCTGGGTTTGCCCTATATTGGTGGGGTGTATCTTGGCCGAGGGGATGTTATTAGATGAGCCCAGACCTTTTGATAGCTTCTGTATTTAATGTATTATCTGCAATTTATGTGTTTTAGAAGTGTTATTTAAATATATTTTGTACATACTATGTTGCTGTCACTAAACCTATATTTATTTATTTAAATAATGAAAAACCACATTCAAAACATTACTTCTGATTTAAATCGTCCTTAAATGCATACAAAATAATTAAATGGGACTATTTTTAAATGACATTTCTTTTAACCAGTATGTTACTTCAGGAAGGTGAAACAACCCCAAAACATTTTGTTGCATACGATACGATAGGCTATCCCTTGAGATCTAACGTGATTGTAAGTCATTTTATGGATGGAAGACGCCTGTGTGTATTGGTTTATTGTGTGCGAGCTGTTGTTTTTTAGCAACCAAGCTTTTGATAGATCAAACCCAAAGTTCCGATAGCATGGAAATTAAATAACGATAAGTTTTATCTCTAGCATCCTGTAAGGCAAAGTTTTATATAGTGTTATTTCAGTATTGCTTAATTGACTATAATAATTTATAATAAGCATGTATAAGCTAGAGAAAACATGAATTCAGATGTAAAATGATCTAAGATAAAAATCCACCTGGAATCGAACCTGGGACGCCCGCTTGCTAAGCGTGAATGATAACCGTTATTCAAAGGTCTACCTAAATATTTTTTTTACATTAGAAAATTTTAATTAAAAACTCTGATAGTAAGCACGCTTCTTCGCAATCTATTCACCGGGTTTGATTTCCAGTGTTATTTAATTGTTTTATAATTTCATTTGATGTATATTTTTAAGCATTCATATTGAAAAGCAGAAAACACTGCATTCAGTTCTACAAAAATGTGTTGTTTTATTTTGTTGTTGTAGCATGAAAATCAGTGTTTTGCAATTATCTTATTTTTCATTGGATTGATAATGTTCTTATCATTTTCTTAGGAAAAATAGTATGGTGGCTACACACTGCCTTCCTCGCCGTAGTAAATGTTATAGAAATTGTAAACATGTTGGTTATATTATGAGCCCTCACCCCAAAATACACATATTTTGTGGCATGTCAACGAACTAAGGGTTGAATACTTTCTAGATGACCTTAGACTGGGTGGTACTGTTCACAAGTTACCACCACTTAAGATGTAGCTACACTCCAATATATAAAATTATTAAATTTATGAATACATACATACATAATAATGATTGAAGGATAAATTCTGTCCGGCTATTTTTTGAGTGACCTCTTTTCAATAAATTTATAAAGATTTATTGGAGTTCGAAGATATACAAATAAAGAAATCCTTTGGAGAAATGAAAATACATTATCATTTCAGGATAAAAAAGTATTAAAAGTTCCTAAAGAAACATGGGAGCCATATGTTGACTTGGGCGAATGTCGAAAAATGACCCAATGTACATTTACTTTTTTGTGTTCTCAATATATTCGAACTAATGAGTCGGATATATTGAAGAAGTTACTGGAAGACCATATTATTTTCAGCACCTTAAATCGAACCTTTAGGTTAAGAATCACCTGAATAGGCACAGAACTCGGTGTTTCGGAAATACTACATACATCTAGCTTATGCGAGTATTGTTACGAGATTGGAATACTTTTTTTCAGGAAACATTGGGAATCAAATCCTAAGCCCCCGGATGGAAGTTAAGTGACTTATCAACTAAGACACAAATGTTGTCGGCCCTTAATAAAATATTTCACGCTAAAGCCTCTAGTATTTTCTCATCCAATAATGCCATGATGCAATTTTGAAAAGACTGAATCTCGGTTTTGCAACTGTGGAGAGATCTACGAGTAGACTACGAATCGTGTCGTGCAATCATGTAAAATAATTCACAGGAGAACTGGAGAAAATTTATATACTGTCTGACAGTACGAGGATCAAGTGGAAGATCCCCAAATCTAGAAAATGGATGACCATTTAAAAAAGACAAAGATTCCAAAATATAAGATTCAATTTCGCACATTGCAATATTTTCTCCATTTGCACGGTTTTCCTTCACGTGAAGTGACTTGATTTCGGTTAGTGCTTTTTGAAATTCGAAATACATACGTAATAATGATATATTTTAAGTAAATATTTGGATTCAATATCGATATTTTTTGTGCTGCAAATAACACCGTTTTATTTTGTTTTAAGTGTTGCTACAACTGTAAGAGTGACCACAATAATAATGGAATATTCATCCTGCGAGAGGGATTTTGAATGGGTACAAATTTTAAGTTCTGTATTTTATTCCTCGTATAAATAAATCGCAACTCTAATCAATATGTGTTTTTTATTACTCAATAGTAACCACTTATATAGATTTATTTAAAACGATAATTCGTTTATTTAGCTAAGTAAGAATAGAATATCTAAAATATCATGTAGTTTACACTCCATTTGCTTTATTTCATTTTCACGTTCTTTTCCTGAAACCTTTTAATCGCGTTAATTGCAGGATTACTGTATTTGGAATTCTGAGATAATCTAAAAATATCAGCAAATTACATTAATAAACGTTTTTTTCTTCAATACCTTAATTTCTCTTATAAAAGTCTTTTTTCTTTTTTATTTCCAAATATTTTAAGAAATCTTAACAACTAAATATAATAAATCATTTCAAATTCGTTTAGAGTCTTTCATCAAAATGTAAATATTCTTAGTAAACGAAATGTAAAGCACTTACGAAATAAGACATTAACATTTTGAGATTTTCGTGGGCGTGAGAATGAGCTACATGAAGCTGCAGTGCTGTAGGAAGAGGTCAAATTCTGCCATGTGACCTTCTAGCCTTTTTCGAGGCATTCATCCTACTAAGGCATGTTTGAAACGGCTAACAGCAGTAACATTTCCATTAAGTAGCAATGCTCTGTACCAGGTATTTGACAAAGTATTATTTACTTACTCTAACATTGTCTATGAAATTCATTTAATTTTGAGTTTATAAGAAAAATCAAGTTACCTCCTTTCTCAAAAAAAGCTACTAAATTAAATCTTCCCCGTGAAAAAAAATAGATATTAAAGTAACCTGATTTTCTTTAATTTAATGGTGGACTTTGCTGAAGTTTGTAGACATGATTTTATGTACCTATGTGTAATTTAAAACATTCAAATACTTCATCGTATTCATAAATTATATCGCAGCACAAAGTGTCGTCGCATAATCGACTAACTTGTGCATTTTTTATTAAGAATCAGAACTAATTAACAACGAAATTTAATTATAAGTCAATTCATTAATTCGTAGTATATACTTCAACAAATCTGAAACTGTGATTTGGATACATTGATGCGCTTGATCGGAAGACAACGTCGTATTTAGTCCTATTAATCAAGATGTGGTCAGATGGGGACGACAGCGTCGACGATACTGGTACCAACATGTACAGAGAATGAATTCCACAAGAATTCCATACATGGCTCTGCATGGGGTACCAGATGGACGGCGTCCGCCAGGGAGACCCCCAAAACGATGGAGAGATAGCTGGAGCTCAGCATCACAGGACAATCCTGCAGTAACAGACTCTTGAGAGTCTACAGAAAGTTTAAGAAGAAGAAGAATCACGCATTCAAGTTTAAAACCACTGGAGTTAGCACGTAAGTCACGATTTGTCTCATACGTGTTGACAGAAACGTTTGAAGCGGAAAGGTTACAAAAACTCGTCAATGAATTCTTAACCAAACTGATACTCTTTTTCAGGTACCATCGAGAATCGAACCCGAAGCCTACGGGTGGAAATTAGCATCTTACAAACTAGGCCATGAAGGTTGTAACAGATGTCACGTTTTTAGTGCTCTGCAAATACTTCGAAATGTCATTGTAGTATTTTATTACCTCTCAAATTTATAAGTCAAAGCAAAAAAATGCAACAAAGTTGTCAGAAATATTGTACGAGTTGTATGCGGAATTGTATGGATATAGAAGAGTCAAATATGTATGTCACGATAAGAAATTCTAACGCTCTCTCTTCCCAACCTATCCCAATAGAGAAACGGCGCAATAGTATGTTTGTCTCAACGTATAATATAATGTAGGGAAAAATATCCTAAAGATGAGAATCTTGGATGCGGTTACTATCATGACTAAAGAATCTGAGGGAATAGTTTGAAAAATCAATAACTTCAGTCTTTAGAGCAGCCGTAAATAAAGTGATGGTAGTCAACATCCGTTTGATGGATACACCACTAGGATATGAATGGAATATCAAAATAACGGATATTTACTAATTCATATAAAATTCGTACACTTGGTAATGAAAATATCCTAGAACATGGGTAGTTTTTCTCAGAGGCGTGCCGATTAACTTTTTTCATTTTCAATGCTCATCCATGACATTCGCGAAAACGTTCGTGTTCCGAAAACCAAAAGGAGATAAAGTCAATATACTTTATACTACAAACATTCAACTTTTTTTAACGAAATGCTTTTCAGTATCCGGAAGCATCTGATATTTACGTTGTTCATGTGATCTAAAGGTTTATTTGACAGAGTAAGAAATGTGAACGATGTATTATGCAGGGTACTACTCGTATTAATGTTATATTTACAGTACAACCTGGCAGACTAATTAAACAAATTTTCAATCAATTAGACTAATATTTAAGAAAAGTGAAATAAAAAATGCCAAGAAGTTTTGGACATATTTAAATGGTGTCGAAAATCTGATTAAAATCCGAACGTCGGTGTGAGTCATAATAGAGGATAATCGAGATGAGAAAAATTCGACCAAATCAGTGAACTTTTGAAAAATGGAAATAAGAGTTAAGAAAAATCGATGGTTTTTGTGTGAGGGCAAAGAAGTTTTTCGATGTAGGAAGATTTGGCCCTCTTTTCTTTTTGTCTATCCCAACAGAGATGGTGTGACGGTATTATTACTTACTTATATTACATACCAAATATATGATATTCCTTCGTATTCAGAGAGTGCATAAAATTCCTCAAGTGCATTAAATAATTCAGATGACCAGGTCATTCCAGCGCATGTGTTTTCGAAATACGGCGCGCATGCGCAGATCCGATATGCGCACGCTGTATTATGCGCATTTATTAAATCGCAGCCGAATTCCTCCTTCTAAATGTTCACAGTTTTAACACTTGCATATTTACATAAATTCTTTTTATGTTCGTTTTATTTTACCGTACATACGTAATGTATTGTCATCTCCATATTTTTCATCGTCACCATCAGTATTATTGGTATCCGCACCATACTTATCAGCTTTTTCGGCACTTTATTGATTGAGTTAAAATTTAAGCATTTCTTGATTAAACTCGATTCCTGATGTTACCTTAGCACTTAAAAGTCCAAGTCTGGTTAAGACTTCGTTGACGAAATCACTGTATCCTCGCCAATTAATGTAGCATAGACAATGAGGGTGATGAACCACGAATGACAAGCTTGCTCTGGTGGTTAAATTAACGATGGCTTTATTTATTTAACACTTCATTGCAAATTCAATCTGGTGAGCTTCTTGCAAGGCGGTAATCTCTTCCAACCAACTAGACAAAATTAAATAAAGCAATTTACATGATCCTAAAAAAAGTATTCAAGTGATTGATTATATTTTTATGAAATTTATGGACATATACATATCAAAGTAAATTTATGGACATATACATATCAAAGTAAATTTATGGACGTATACATATCAAAGTAAATTTATGGACATATACATATCAAAGTAAATTTATGGACATATACATATCAAAGTAAATTTATGGACATATACATATCAAAGTAAAAATAATATATCATCAATCAAAGGAAAAAGAAAAGATGGTGGAGAGGAAAGAGAAATCAGGAATAAAACACGTTATATTACTGACCAGAACTTTAAAGTATTTTAAGCCGCTTCTTAAAGCATGCCAATGACGGAGTGAGTCTAACATTGGTTTGTAACTAGTTTCAGAGTCTCACTGCATAGACAGTAAAGGACGGTGTAAAAAAGAAGAGCGGTGAACTGGAAGAAGCAAAAGAAAGTATTGTATGCGTGCCATACACTTCACCATATTTATAACACTTCCAATATAATCAGTAATATTACGTTGCTGCAATTTATTCCAACCAATTCAAACGAATATGCCTAAAATGAGATATCAGAAAAAAATCCTTTTTTTGCTAGGCAACATCAGAAATTGAACTCATCACTATCGAACAGAAGACAAGCGTTTTGCCAACTAGGCCAAATATGTCGTTGTTATATTATTGGTAGGCATTATTGTTATAAACGATACAGTTTATTAATTTTCATCATCCGTATGGTGCCCATAAATTTATTTGAATTTTTGATGCGGTATATTCAAGAGCGTACCCTGGAGAAAATATTATCGTCAACCCCTTTAGTCAAATCTTCGGGCTTAGAAGCATTGGAGTTGAAAATATTGCCGCGCGTGAAGAGGCAATAAATAATACACACGTCCAGCACGCGAGTATTATTACTAGACTAGGACCCTTTTTCCCTTATTTTTTAGTACCATCGGGAACCGAATCCGTAAACCCCTAACCCGAAGTTTAGTGACTTATCAATTAAGTCACACAAGTCGTCACGTCAACGATCCAGTAAACGTAATAGATACAGTTGTTTGCTATTTACTTTCTACTATCAGTAACATAATGAAATACAATAAACTCTCTTAAAACAGAATACATTATACTCGTGTATGCATTGTTCCGTAAAGTAATAAAACTTATGTGAAATTTAACAAACATGAACATTAATCTTTATAGATAATTTTTGTTTTTTTTTCGCGTATATTTGCATAGTCGGCACCTTTCCAACTTTCACGTTGTTTACATACAAAATATAATTTTCACATATCACTGTTTGAGCATTAAATATTAATGTCAGAAAATACAATTTCCAGCGAGGTTTTTGTGTCATTAAAAACTGTATTGTTTAAGCGATACGATACGATAGCTTAAAAGGCGTATGTACATATATAGGTATATTGTGTTCAAACTGTTCCACTGCAATACGCATATATGTTATATAATCGACAAGCTCGAGGATAAAGAAATTAAACATCCTAAACGATCGGCAGATTTAATCTGCTGGAAACGTTTGTTTTATTGAGCTTTATTTTTGTATTGCTTAATAGAGCTACAAAAATTTATAGTAAGTAGCATATACCACCTATGTTTGACCACGTCTGCCAACAATTAGTAATAGCAATTGTATTAGCAATATACAATATTTATGTGGTTAAGTAATTACATGTGTCCCAAGTAGAAGTGGGTTGTTCAGTGAATGTTAACTATTACTAGTGAATACACTTTTACTAAAGTTTCAGTAAATGAGGATAAAATAAAAAATCCATATGTACAACTGATTGTTAACCCTCTCTTATTTTTAACTTTTACAAACTGATATTGGTGACAGTTAATTTACAATAAATCAATAAAATAGCTTTTAATTAACGTCACTATTTATTGATTGTTTAAAATCAAACTGTAAAGGAAGTATTTCTAAATATTTATGAATATTAATAGCTCAAGTGATTAAAACAGAATTATGTAAATCATATGCACAGTGAATTTCAAATCACTTGAATTTAAAATCAAATCCTGAGGACGAGGAGAGCTGACCCCAACAGTCTTCGCAGACAGTGAGCTGGGATGGAGCCAGGGAGAAGAATAAATGAATTTAAAATCATAACCTGAATGCAACAAGCCTGGATACATAAACCACAGCCGCGCATAATTGCTCTTATTTTAGAACGTTCACTAACGAAGAACAGTGGAAGTGCGCTTTCACTAGTTAATTTGAACATATAACACTGTAGTGCACATTCACTGGAATCTTTGGTAAAATGTACTCCACTAATAATATACAATTTCAGTAACCATCCTCTTCCACCCTAACATATAGTCATATATTACTTGTATAATATTATATTATTATTATGGTAAAAAATATATGAATATTTTTTTGCATTTAATTAATGTTAACCTTAACGTATTCTTGAGCTGCAAATTTTAATGGAATACTTACACACTTAATACCATCGCGTTATCTCCCTGTTAAGTTAGATAGAAAGAGCGTCTAACCTTCCTATCACAAAACATTTATTTTGTCTTCTTTTCATTCGAACACCATCGATTTCTCCTAACTCTTTAAAAACAACATTTCTTATTCTGTTAAATTAACATATGATATATAACATGAAGACAACGAAAATTTCGATGCTCTTGGTGTTTTCAATACTTAGATGCATTATTTAAAAGTCAAAACCTATCCAATATAAAGTATTTCGATTTTTTATCACTTTTTTATTTTTGTAAGTCGAAGGCAGTCGCAACTCTCATAGGGTAGTCATGGACGTCCTTATAATACATTAAATCAGACCTTTTCGATAAAACATTTAAAATTATAAATTATTTAACTTGTTCGTGTCAAGCTTTCAACCCATATCCTTAATTCTAGTGTATGTATTTGTATTGTTTTATTACACTTTATTTTAAGTATATCACGATGCATTTCAACACTTGCTTGTGTGGCGAGTTGAAAAGAACTGAAGTATTAGGTGTTAACTTAAGTTTTGTCCGTTTTTTTCCAATTTAAAAATGAGCACCAAAAGTAAAACAAAATGGTAAATGTTATGCGTCATTCGAAAAAAAAATTTCTGCTCTACGAAATATTGTGTTTGCTTTTTATCAAACCAGCAGAAATTGTCGAACGTTGATTTTTGTTATTTACACTCAAAACATGTGGAACCCAAGCGCCGAACTTCTGGACTTTTCCCATTCATTTAAGATGGCGGTATACAGTCATGTGACTACAATTCATCTGCTCAGCCAATTCTACGGTGGTTTGAAAAGGATATTCATGAATAATATGGTTTAAGCGGTCCTCATCGAAGTCCACTGGTCATCCGGAACGCTCCATGTCTTTCAGATCGAAATTACCGTCGTTGAAACGTAAAAACCATCGACGAGCTGTACTTTCATTCATAGCATCTTCACCGTACACTTTGCAAATATCGCGAGCCGCTTTGGCAGCTTTATTCCCTTGAGAACGCGAACAGAAGGAGGTGTTGAAAATGCTCACTTTCGTCTACTTGACATTCCATTTTGAAGGCTTGTAATCAAATAAAATAATAAATGTAACGTAAAAGCAAACACAATATATTGTAGAGCAGAAAACTTTCTTTCGAATGACGTATGACATTTACCATTTTGTTTTACTTTTGGTGCTCATTTTTAAATTGGAAAAAAACGGACACAACTTATGTTAACACCCAATATTTATCAAATCGTGTACCATAACATATATGCAAAAAAAAAAACAGGTTATAAAAATATTCAAGTTTTTTTTAAACACTAAATTCGAATTGTTTAAATCTTTAACCCATTAAATATATATTCAATGATAGAAATCAATCTTGAAAAATATTTATTTTTCCAATTTAAAAATAGATCATTTTTAAATTGTAAAAAAAACGGACACAACTTATGTTAACACCCAATATATATTAATATCACCATATATTGTTTATAGTTAAGGCATTAACGTTGTGGAGGTTTAAAGACATTGTATTTTGTTTTATCAAACACCGTTTATTCCACTTTTTGTAACGGTATAACCCTACCGGTTTAAATGCTTTCCCCTCATCTATTATACCGTTACAAAAAGGGGAATACACAGTGTTCGATAAAACAAATAACAATATAATTACATCATATTTATATGCATTTTGTTTATGATTTTATTTTAGAAATATAATTTTAATAATATACTTTAAATATTGTATATTTCTAAAATTATACTTCGTAATATATTGTTTATGTTACTAAGGGAAAACAGAGTGAGAAGTGAAGACGATAATAAATTTAGTTGATAGTTTATGATATATATTATTTTGATTTTGTTTATTTCCATTACGTACACATATACATTTTGGTGTAATTAATATATACTCGTATCTATGTACACTTCAGTTCTGACCAACTCTTTTTGAAGTCACAACTCACTTACAGGTTGAAATATATTGTGATATACTAAAATTTAAGTGGAATAAAAGAAAGTGACAGTTTTTTAATTTTATATTAATTATGTAGTGCCACAAAGTGATGCCGGAAATATTTAATCAAATACTCGTAGCTCCGACATCACTTTGTATAGTCAGAAATTTCCTCATCTGAGTTTCATTGCTCAGAAAAAGAAAACTTTAACAATGATTTAGATATGATAATTTATACCAATTAAAGATGAAATTCGATAAAGTTTATTTTTAATTTTAATGAGAGATCTAACCTTTTTGTTGTCTTTTCTCCAGTTATAAATTCAAAATTATGATAAAAATTTACATGCTTATCCAGAAATATATTCCAATATTCTTCACCATCTTCTTCTTCTATAATTCCTTAATTTATCATCAATTTTCCAAATTGAACACTTTTCACTGAACTTCCCACCATCGTCAATTTTATTCTCGAAATAAAATATTTGAAACTGATTATTAACTTTTATTTATAGTTGGTTTTCCATAACTAATATTTTTACAAAACAGTAAAAAATCAGAGACGCTATTAAATACAAAATAAAGTGTACATATCAAAACTCAACCGTATTCGTACTATCTGCTATCAAAAATCAATACATACGTATTACCGCATACAATAGGCCGAAACCCAAAATACCCAGATCAGTATAACGTGCATGAAAAAAATATCAAAATATACTTCATTTACATATTCCAATGAAAATGCGTATACTTGACCAAAATCAATGTATAATTACCAAAAAAAATAAGATATTTCTGACCAAACGGATGATATTGTCAGATTGCAATAATTTCGAAAGTCTGTATCGTATTCAATGACAGTGTTTTACAATTAAAATACCATATATAACGAGAAAAAATGAAAAACAAAAATACTTTTATTATGTGTGAGATTAAAAAAATAACATGGAAATATATTACAACAATAAGATTGCGAATCGTCTTTGGACAGTGAAATAACTGACTTGTAGAGCTAAATAACTCCGCAATGTCGCCATAATACAGTCAAAACATGTCAATTTCACACTTATTTGAAATCTAAGAGCAAGATAAATCACTGTAGTTTTTATAAATAGCTCCCGCACTATCGGATTTTTCAGTTCAGCTATCAGTTTCATAACTTTGTCTTGCAAAAAATATAAACGTACAAAGGCAAATTTGATATAGATCAATTCGTCATTTTAAACGAATATATTCAAATGGGTGATAAGTAAGAATCCAATAGAAAATAAGAAGGTATTTATGAATAAGATGCTAGAATGTTCTATATAAAAACTTTATTTTCATGCCTCGTTTTGATAAATTTGAGTTGTCCACTTACAGGGCAAAAAATTGAGTATTTATATTCTTGATAACTGTATACATAAAACTGCATGTTAAACAAATAGTATGTTCGAGTAAAAACAGGTATATAAATCATGGGACTATTTTTATATACGAGTATATATATATTTTAAATATCAGGCAAATCAAAAAAGAAATATGATTGTTGTTAATTTTTATCTTGTACGAATAAGTCAATATTACATTAAAAACACAGGAACTTAAACTGAATAGAAAAATATTGCGTTAATTTATTAAAATCGACACAATCTTTTGAGAAATTGCTTGGGTTACGTTAACACTACGTTAATTATAAGGATATACATTAATTAACGCATAAAGTTTACAATTAAAAAACAAATTTTGATGCCTGTATACTCCATACCTTTACTCCATTTCCCTATTGGACTAGATAGAGATGACAGAGCGCTAAACTCTTATACCACGACCTCATATACATATTATCTTACGATTTATGTTTATATTTCTCCTTACATTTCCTTCTTTCAAAATTTCATTTACTTGGTCTATATATACTTTTTTCGAATTTTCTCTACCCCAGCTCTCACTTTTATTTACATCCAAGTATTGTTAAATAAATTGTTTTGGCCGTTCGTCATATCCAAATCACCTCAAAGTTGTCTGTTTCATCCCATTTAATACATCGGTCTACACAATATTTACAATATTATTAAAAGTAAATTAAAAATAAATACGAGTAGATCAATCAATAAAATTTAATTTTCAAATACACATCCTTTAAGTTGAGTATGTTTCAAAAATGAACTTATTAATCGATTGTAAAAATAATTACTGCCCTCGAAGGTAGTTAAAATGAAAAAAATACCATAAATTAATTTTTTGTTTTAGACTTCAAAACAAGAAAATGATTCTTAATATTGTTTTATGAAAATTAATAAAATAAATTGGTTTCAAAACAACGATAATCTCCTTAAGTGAACTAACTCAAGATGATAAATCATGAGTTGGTTACGTTAACGCGTTGTCACAGCGCAACAAGCCATTGTCCTGCGCGGCTCATGAGAGCTATAAATAAGGCACTCGGAAACGAGTGCGACAGTCCTTCCACTTATAATAAGACTGATATTTCAAATCAAAAAACTTTCGGAGCTTAATTGGGACTGATATCTTGATGGCGTGAACCTTATACGTGATAAACTTATAAAATCGTTTCATTTTAACACTAGCATGTGTAATGTATAAAATATTCAAAGGGTTGCAGAGAACAAAGATAGAATTGATTATTATTCACTATACATTCTGGACCATTTGACGGCTTCTGTAGTCTAGAAGATAAGTTGCATGTCTTTCATTACTATGACTGAGGGTTCGATCCGTTAGAACACAGATTTGAAAAAAAAAGGATTTGAGTGTGATTTTCCCTTAAGGGCTGTTTAACATCTATCTGATTGGTTGAAAAACATTGTCGCATAGCAATAAACCCTTCAGGTTGCACTTTATATAACGGTTAAATAACACAATAAAATATTGAAAGAGGTTTTATTGCAGGAAACAAATGTTAAATTCGTCAGGATTCCCGTTACATCCTGGGACAGTAAATAAATTATCCAGTTAAGTATGTTATCTCTCCACAATGTGTGTGTTCCCTTACTGATGTATTTTATTTATTTATTGAACAATTCACATAATTCTACATTACGCAACATAAACGATCTATACCAACTAGTTTACTAGGTTTATTGCTGGTTTTGAGACAATTGACTTACATTCGTGAAATAAACATGTAAACACATGTTTTTTTTAACAAATCTGAGCTAGAGCCGCTCGCGAGATTTGACAAACTTGAGCAAAAAATACATATAGTATTTGCTCAATTTCATTGAAACACCGAAAAACTGGGTAACTTAAACCCAATCCATGTGATTCATTCCAACAAACATAAATTTAACAAATGTACCTGCCATACACTAAATTACAAATTTGGATATATATTAAGGGATTACCAAACAATTGATTATACCATAAACTTATCAAATTACGCATTTTTCGAAAGACACGCATTTCCATAACTTTTATTCCCTTCTTTTTATATATCGTCCTTCATTTCTATAAATTAATGTAGCTATGAATATGTGTACAGGAATTTTTTAAGACTTATATTTATAGATATAGTTGTAAGTTTATAAATATAAGTAGGTGTATGAACAAGTATATTAAAAGGTGTTTTACAATATAAAACAAAGTCAATTGGCCACTAAAACTAATTTCTCTAATCGGACAGTATAAAATAGGCTAATATGATAGTCCTCAACTGTATTAAAGTACTTACTATGATGTATAGGAGTGACACATGGATGTGAAGAAATGCTGAAAAGTGCCGAATGAATGCTGTAGAAATGCGTGGGATTAGAAAAATATATGGTGTGACAATGTATGATGGTGTAATGAATAAAGTGATAAAAAATGAAAATGAACTCAAGATTTAAGTTTAAGTAATATGAAGAAGAGCACATTGTTTTGGTTTGGGCACGTAGAACGAATTAATGAAGAAACACAAAAAAATAAATATACAGTGCAAATGTGAGAGCGGGGCAAAGGTAAACTTAGAAAAATATGGTTAAGTCAAGTAAATTATATTAAAAAGAAGGAAATGTAAGAAATAATAAAATCGTACGAGCTGTATAAGAGGTGTATGGATGTGGAAGAGGCGATATATGTATGACGACATACGAAGTCTTGCGCTCTGTCCCCTCTGCTTACCTTAAATGCAAACGGCGTGATGGTTTGTATGTATTTACGCAGCAAATTTATATTCGTTTAATCTTTTCAAATTTTGATTATACTCCAGGGATTATGAAAAAAATATGTGTATTCCTTGTGTCAGTTATATATATTCAGTCCTTATGAGAAATTGATCAAATATTGCATATTTTATTATTTTTTATACATGATTTATAGTTAAGGCATTAACGTTGTGGAGGTTTAAAGACATTGTTATTTATTTTATCAAACACTGTTTATTCCACTTTTTTGTAACGGTAACATAACATATTTTATTAGTATTGCCAACACGTGAAATGACGAACCGCGAGTATCGTGCTTACTCCAGTGGTTCTAAGCACAAAACTTTGATTAACTAAGTCAAAGACAATGTTGTTTCCCAGCCACGGTCTTCAATACGTCAGTATCGCTAAATCAGATATATTGTGGGGTTCCACATGCATGAAATAAGAAAATTTAGATGATGAAAAAAATCCGTTAATGTGATAAATATTTGATTATACGTGTATGTATATCATACATATATAACTTTATTAATTGGGTTTGCTGCTTGCTAGTGCGTTGATTAATATGAAGTAAAAAATGGATGATAAAAATTGAATGATGTGTATGACTTCTAAAGCAATATGTGATGGTAAATTTTATTTAATTCGTTAAAAAGTTTGTTAAAAAGCTCATCTGGTAACAATAATCGCAAGCGCAGACTACGTGTGTGAGTGTCATTCCCTATTTATGTACAGTAGTGTTGCTAACATGTGCAATAACGAACCGCGAGTTCCGTGCCTAATTCAGTGGTTCCAAACACGAAATCTCGATAACTGAGGCCGAAAACAATATTGTCTCCCCACCACATCATTAAATATCTCTAAACGAATAAATTCATTAATATCCGAGATATTTTATGTGAATCATCCATTTCAATCTTCATGTTTATGTTTTTTAAATTAAATTGATATGGAAATAAACAACTGTAGATTTAAATTACTATCTGAATTACAAATTTGGATTTGTTTAAGGGCACTACACGAAAAAAACAAACATCGAAAAGTAAAAACCTAATTCCTACCTCAAGTTTAATTTACCAAACTTAAATTTATGTAATATTGATATAAAAGGTCAAATTTTATTGTCAATAATAAATAACGATTACAAAAACAGTACCGACCACGTGCTTCGAGTCACTCGGATTAGTAATTTTGTGTTTGTCTAAGAAAAGTAACAATATTTATTGTTATTTGTTTGGCAGCTGTCATATTTGTCCATTGGGGTCAAAATTCTTTACGACCAGTCATTCGGTTAAATTATTATTCTTTGTTAACAATTCATAGTTATTTGATTTCATAATTTTGCAATATACCACCCAGTTATTCATAAAAATATAATAGTATCGATAATATTTGTATCTTTGGTATTTAATACTAATTAAATGACATGCTTGTTTGATAAGATTAGTTGAATGCTGAAAGGAATTTTACATTCATGCTTTATAATTTAATGTTATATAAAGATCCCACTATAATCTCAATTAATACAATTATAGAAGACTCTCGATTATCCGGGGCCACATTGATGGAAACGCGGATTTTTTTATAGCATTATGTTACAAAATAAATTCTGAATTTTACTTACCCGGTTAATTCGCAACCCGGTTAATGCGACCTTGAACAATTTAGTATACTGTAATAAGAGTGGAATAAAGAGTAATCTATTCATTTTATTTATATTTTTTTTTATTACTGCAGAGATTTATTATTATTATTGAACACATTTATTAATACATATGAGTGACATTTTTATAGTGATCAATTAATGTTCGAAATAGTCGTGTACTTGCACAATATGTTAAGGAATTAAAAATTTATTTTCAGAAGTTTTTTTATGGGGTCTCCCTCGCGAGGAGACAAAAAAACAGATTTCCAAACTTTTCTATCCAAACACACAATTTTTGCCCCATCCATATTCAAAGATCTCGTCATGCGAAATATTTTATTGTTCATACTTCTCACTTTACCTTATTTCAAAATGTAGTATATTTATCCAGCATATTAAATATCTAATTCTTATTTTTTCATATCCATTTCTGATAGAGGTTACATGGTATTTGTATAATCTATACTAACATGACATTGTTTTATCCACCATTTTCAAAATTATTCTTTTTTATTAAGAATTAGATCATAAATGTTATTAAGGTCCCAATGTTAATTGGCAATGATCAAGTATGGTAAACATGCATTTTTATAGATAGAAGGTATTCGTGCGTGTTTTAGCTTTTTTTATATAAGTAGTAACCTCACAGTTTGATACATCAAACCCAAAGTTCCGATGGTAAGAATATTTAATTTCCAAGAAAACCAGTAGAATTAATCTGTTGCAGCCTTTCATGAGATAAAATTTTATATAACCCTATTTCTTAATTTTTTTATGGAGATATAAGAATTAATGGTATGCAGTATAAATGCTAAGCTACAGAATTATATAAATTTGGGTGTAAAACGATCTAAGAATAAAACCAGTTTGGAATTAAATCTGCCAGGAATTAAAGCTGTGTCTGCTTGCTTAGCATAAAAGCTTAGCTTTTGACCACAACTGCCATCTGTGTCTATCATATGTTAAATATTAAAAATATGAAACAAATGGCATAATATTGAATCGTAAAAGAATCTGGTGAGTCAAACAATCTTTTTTTTTATCAAGTTCTTTTATTAAAGTTTTATGATTGCAAACAAAGCAAAGCAGTTTTATAAAGGAAAAAAGCTGACGATTTCTCTGCCAATATCGATAGGGTCGTAGCGTGATAGTGCTGACGAATGTAGTCAGGTTAAATATAATAATAAGTTATTTTTTTATGAAAATTCTTTTCTTTTTCAGCAATCTGAGATGATTTGGGCATGTTGAACGAAAAATAAACAAAGACTAACGAAGAAATAAACATTGAAAGTGTGAGGAAAAATTAGAAGAAAAATATCAAGGTAAATATGGTTGGTTCAAGTGATTAATATTTTTAAAGAAATAAACGTAAAAAATTTGAGAAACGTATGAATATAGTAGAAATGAAAAATTTGTGTTGCGGTAGGAAAGTCTGGTGCTTTGTCCTATCTGCCTACCCTGATAAGGAAACTGAATGATGGTATTTATGAAATCATTTCTGAAACAATTAGTAAAAATCCTTAATAAATGTAAACAAATCATCAGTCAACCTTGTAAAAAATCAAGCAGTTTCCTCTAAGACCGAAATATTTTTTTGTCTTCTTATATACGTTATAATTTATTTGATAAACAATTTGAAAGGTTGACATTTAAGTTGAGTTTTGTCTACAGCTGTCTCAAAAATGATCAAACAAGACAAGCGTATAATGTAAGCATTTCTGCAATGACGTATCGAAGGTTTAATTTCCTTTGTTAGAAAAATTGCAACAGCATAAAAGTCTTACGTACGTTTGCGTTTAGAAGGCTTCTCCGCGAATCAGGCTTTATCTCTGAAGGTTTTATACTCATGGGGCTTCATAGAAAAATGGGCATTCAGTGTTACGGTATTCGTGATACCGGTCGGACGTCTCCGCCGACGCTCGGCAGATTTCGCTTTTACGTGATCCAATCGCGACGCGCCGTTCGAATCAGGGTTCTATTTTTCTTCGGAAAAAATGAACATCGCGTCAAACGTCAAATTTGTATGACGTTTGCCGCGCTTTTCTAAAGTTGGACATTTCATACTGTAACCTCAATGTGCGTGTGTGTGTTTATTTTTTAAGTTTTAAATCTATAACATTAAAAATATTAAGATTAAACCAAAAATATTAATCAAATAATCATTTTTTCAAATATTCATTAATAACAATGAAGTATTTTATAAAAAAAAACTGATTTGTTTGATTTTTTTTAGATTGAATAATAATTTGGTTTTACATTATATTAAAGTAAATTAAAATGTCAAATTTAATAATCCTTAAGACTTATACCTTCGTAAATTATTTAAAAATATTTTAAGTGCCTCTATATATTTTTACATCTGCAATTATAAAAATAATTAATGACCTAAAATAATACTTTTAATAAAAAAAACTATTTCTTAAAAAATATCACGTGATAATATTAATATGAAGCATTTATATTTATGTGATGGTTCCATAGAATATATATTTTTATTGATATATTTAATTTCAATATAAGACAGTTTAACAATTATTTAGTTTTCTTATTTGTGTGGTGCCGTCGCATCGTAACTAAAAGCGGTAATTCCATGTATATATTTATGTGAAGCAATAGTAAAACTATTGTCAAAATAATATTTTAATAATAATATTATGATTACGAATATGATTCAAATTGTTTTTATTTAATAAAAACCATAAACAATATTGTAAAAATACTTTAGTTTAATGGTAAAGTTAAAAAACATTTGTACATTGAATCATATAAAAACAATATTATCACACATCATTTGAATAAAGTTAATCTATCGTATCAAATGCGAGCTGAAACAAAGTTGCAGTTTCATATGTTAAACATTGTGCGTTTTGTTTTTATCCTTATGAGCTTTTAAACAGAGGAATTATTTAAACTATAAACTCCTTTGCTAACCATTTTTTTATAATCGAGATAAAAACATAAAATTACGAAATCTTTGATAGAAAATATATTTGAATGAATTTATTTAATTTTTTGTAAATTAAAAACAATGAGTGCTTTGATTTTTTTTTAATTCATGCTTCATTATAGAAAATATATTTTTTCTCAGAAGTGGGCAAAACTGATATATTTATAATAATATAAATATTATTTTATTGCGCCTTTAAGAGAGCATACTATACTCAAGGGCACACTTACTCAGAGTTCGAACTCAATTTTATTAGCAAATTAAAAATATTTCAAAATAAATATATATTTAAATTGAGTCTAAAGATAGGAAGGTAGTGACTGCCGATATTAGATTAGATACTTCACAGTATCTGCATATGTTTAAAAAAAACATATTTGGTAAGAAAATCGCAGAAAACTTACCAAGGGTATTTCCTTCTGAATCCTTTCTAACCAAAAATAATAGCTGAAGGTACTTACAGCTGTCAGTTTTTTTTCGGTATTAAACTAAGCTCGGTTTACCTTAAAATATTTTCAACAAAATTTTCTCTTCTATTTTGTTATATTTTTAAAATTCTCTGTAAAATCAATCACCATAGCATAGTTATTGAAGATTTATAATTCAACCTGGGGTTTCAACTTAAATTGCTAATGGTAACTAAATAAAAACATTCCTGTCTGGTTGCTTAGCAACCGTTTACAGGCATTTTAACATCACTTGATTTGAATAAAATAAAATATTAGATATCAAATAGCCTGCCATATTTTAATACATTTAAAAATAATGTGATACAAGATTATAAGTAAGTTATATTTTACCTTATCATATACTTTCTCTCTCACAATATAAGTATTTGAGTCTTCCTACCAGTCAACATTAAATATTTTCGTGTATCGTAATATTTTAACAAACATTTTTAACATTACAATGAAACAGATGATCATCAGTCAAAATATAATTTTATAAATATTCTCTTTTCAATATTTTTAAACGCATATTAATGTAAATATAAATTAATTGCTTCATTTAGTAGTTGCACAATATATCCCGCTGTGATTTGGACATTTATTAATACATTCGAGAGACATTTTTCTGAGAAACATCAATTATTTTTTTCTAAATACATATGTATTTCTATGTTAACTCATTTTTTGTTTGACCTATCTTAAGAGTGCAACAGAATAAAAATGTTTTACTTAAATAGTGAGTGATCCATCTTACTCACAAAACCACATTTAGTTTGCAAAGAAAATAATGAATTATGTTGTATGTTTTTGAGTCCTGATTTTTAGTTTTAGATGCAGAATCGAATTGGTGTTATTAACTTTTAAAGATCGAATCTTTTTATTTGAGCAATAAATGAACTTCTTAATGTTTTATTGATTACGCTTATCAATTCTGCTAATAAATTTTTACTATTTTTTTTTTTATTCAGGATATGTGTATAAAACGTATATTTTCTGATATTTTTATTATATTAATTCCGTGTATTTGATTATTAATTTTTTTTCCTTACTTTTTTAATGTTGGAAACATATAAATTATTGGAAACATATAAAATAATTCTTTATCCGGATAAATAAATTAATAAAAGACATTGTTTATATTGAAACAACTTTATAAAAGATAGTGAATTATATTTTTTTTATTAAAATGTGGTTCTTAAAACGTTATACATACGTATCATCATGCCATTACCCTATTTGGGTAAGCAAAGAAGACTGAGAGTCAAATTTACCTTTCACGATACATATGAACAGTTCCTTCTGTTTTTCTTACATCTTAACTTTCCTCCCTTCAAAATTTCATTCACGTGGTCCAACAACACTTTTCTCAGTTTTACATTACGACGACTCCCACTCATATTTACATTATAAATTTTTTTAGTCGTCACCCATCCTTCCATTTTTTTTCAAAATTCAAATCTCATTTAGATAAAAATTATAATGTTGATTAATCTCTGATTTTCCATAAAAGATATGTGATAAAAGGAATTTCAAAATGGTTTGTGTGTATGAAATACATTATTAAGTAAATAAAAAGGTAAAAATAATTTTATTTAAGTTAGTAATAAATTTATGATTACACACAATTTAAATTTCGTATAATAAATTATCAATATTATACTCGTAGATATAATGTGACTGCTGATATAATTGTGAGTTAAAATTTAGCTAAATAATTTTAACATCCCCGTTAAAGGGGATGTTACATTTGTTTAATAGACTCAACAAATTTGATTTCCCTTTAATTTTTTTCATTAGTTTCTTAAAAATTATTACTCACAACAAAATATATCATTAAAAAACTTTGTAGTTATACAAGTAAAGTATTGCTAGTAAAGGAAACTGTAATTTTAGATATGCCAAGAAATTTGTGCAAATATTCAGATGCGCGGAAGTACCCAAAATGATAACCGCAGCCATTACCTTCTTATCTGTACACAATAAGAATTAATTTTAAGTTTTTCTTTGTCAATTACTTTTAATTGATCTTATTTATTATATATACTCGTAATTAATTAAAATGATTGTTTGAATCGTCATAATTTTTGTGTTAGTCTTACTTTTGCCAGATTATCCGTGGCTATATAAGTTATTTTTTTGCCTTAACTTAATTCTAATTGTCTTCATTTTGAACGGTTTTGAAAATCTCTGAAATATTCTTCCAGTCAATAGTGTATTGCTATTTTAACTAGACCTGTTCAAGATGTCGGAGACAAACAATGGACTTGGACGATAAATTTTGGTGACATGGTCAAAGTATCACATAATTTTCAATAGAACTATCGTTGATAGTCATTTTTTATATATTGAATTATATTAAATTTCCTAACAATCGTCTCCATTACAACATCTGAAAAGCTTTCTCCGTGGCCTAGAAATCAGACGTCATTTTCCAACTGGAGGGTTCCAGTTTTTATTGCCATTGGCACTCCTTTTTTATGGAACATGAATTTAGTCTGAAGTTTTTTTGGAATCACCTTAGGATTTTTTTTTTAACAAAATGTTTACCTTCACAACACGAACAACACTCCAAGACCCAGATGATATCTTTGAAGCACTTATCCAAAATAGCAAATTCCTAACACATGGTTCGAGTATATTTTGTGGCACCATGCAGAGCTTTAACAGTGCATTCCAGTCAACTTACGGGCTTACTCCAGTGGTTCTAAACTCGAAGGCTCGATTAACGAGTCAAAAGCAATGTTGTCTACCAGAAAACGCTTTTCAATATTTCCATATAACTAATGAATTAATTTAAAGAGGAACAACATTAATGGAGGAATGAATAGGTTATAAGTAAAAACTAGACTGGAATCTTGTTAAAAATGTATGTAACAACGGGGATTGAACCTGTAACCCCCGGGCTAGAAAACAGGCTAGCCAACTAGGTCACGGAGGTCGTTCGATTTCGATATCAGAACATTTAACTAAAATACACTTTTTTCACTGACTATACTTATTTCCCGTAACATGGGTTTCTTTTCCACGAGATGATATTAGTTTTCAAAGGGAGCAATGCTTAAATCTAACTTTTGTTATATTTCATCGAAAATGTATGCTATGTTGACCGTATGGACACATTTTTTTACTCACGCTTAAAGTCAATTTGAACTAACCATAAATAGTCAAAAACAAAACATGTGTTAAGAGTTCGCTTCTGTAACCGCACCTCAGTTAACTGTCAGCACCTCATCAGTCTTCACGGTGACGAATAACGAGTTGGGATTATTTTGACAAGGGCCATGTGTAGTCACTGTTTAATTACGTCATCCTATCTCAGCCTCAACGTGAGTCTTAGCCTAATCTCTGGCTGGGATTTCTTTAAATGTGCATTTGGTAAATGAATGTGAAGGTAATTTGTTAATCACTTAACATCAAAAGAAACCGAATGAAATTAAACACTAATTTGAGGTCCAAGAGTGAAGAATTTTTGGAATTGAATCTATTTTTGGAGGAATTTAGATAATCATTTGATCAATAGTTAATTGCTTGGGTGATTTCTATATGGGAATATATTTTTTTTAATTCCTTACATAACAGTGTTATTTATCACATTCGTTAGGATAAATCACTATTCAAAATATTTTCACCAGCTCACAGGTGTTTTCTAGTTGTATTTATCTGTCCTTGTACAAAACAAATTATATTACAAATGTTTTAAATTTAGATAACATTACACCCGTTGAAAAATACTTAATCAATCGCACTTGGTGTTAAAAGTTTTGCTGTATCCATTTTATCGCAGTTAAATTAATAATTTATTTAAATAACACGCAACATTTAAATACCCATCACATATTATATTGACCCTAATAAAACATGAAAAAAATATCAAAATCTTCAAAAACACACCTTCATTGAAAATATATGTATGTGTATTCCACAATATGGTGCGTAAAAATACCAATGTAGGGTACAACACGAAAAGCATTATAACTTTTTTTATTAAATTATGCAATCAACTGTACAAGACTCTGGTAGGAAAAAAGATTATTATGATATATATTTTTTATTATTTGACTAGACAAGTGTTTCCCAACGTGGGGACCACGCCTCACAGGGGGGCAATTTGATTTTTAAGGGGGGCAGTTCGAAAATTGACTCGTTCAGAGTTTAGTCGTATTTTGATCGTTTTGTCGCGTCACCGTTACGTAGGGGGGTTTATTGTTTTCTCGCGTCTTTTAGAAAATTACTTCACCACTGAACGGTCACAATGGTAGCTAAAACCCCTTGTTCTTTACCCCCCATTCCCTTTTTAACTTATTTAATTTAGCAAAATAAGTTCTTTGGATATGTTCCTAAATATATTATGCAAGTGTGTTGACATAAATACTCTGTAGATTGTTTGCATATTTGATATATATGATTGATGATTACTTTAGTTTTTGTACTCCTGAACGTTAGTGAACTGCTTTTTAGCAATTCAAAATAATTTGCTTTTTAATATGTATTGTTTCATAGTACAATTAATATATATTTTCATTATCACCCTAATTGATTCAATAAACGCAGTATTTGAAACACTAGGATGCCACAAAACGATCACATTCAATTCGATACACAGCCTGGCACTTTACGCCTTTCAAAGCCTTGGCCGAACCATTTCCGAGACACTCTATGAATATTATAATAGTTTATTATAAGAGCGTTTGGGATTCAACACAACAGCTCCGAGACCTAGGAGAAACTCTGAAGATTCTAGGGTCTAATTTACAAATATGTCTTTTACAGACTACCAAAAAAGACTACCAAAAAAAACTACCTGAAAAATATAGATATAGCATTCACCTTACCTCTCAACACCACGGGACATTTGTAACACATTTATTTACGAGTATTACGAGTATCATTATTAAAAGTACCAAAATATTTTACTTTCCTGCTTTCAATATAACATACATACTATCAGGTCATTTCCCTGTTGGTGTAAACAGAAATAACTGAGTGCTTAATCTTCCTATAAACCATACTTTTTTACCTTATCCACATCAATACGTCATCTCACAAAATTCCTTCTGTTTCTCATATGTTAATATGTTACTTACTTATCCAATAAAAAAATCATTCACTTGGTCCAACCATACTTTTCATGACCGTCGTATACCAAGACTCCAACTAATGCTTGCAATGTCAATATGTTAACTCAGTATTTTGTCACCCATCCATTCAACATATCCAAACCACCTCAACGTGCTATGTTTGACCCTATCTGACACATCAGTTTTCAGTTCAAATTCATCCTTAATAATTAAATTAATTTTTTTGGCAAGCATCATTAACATGTCACGTTTTCTCCTCAGTGCACGCATTTATACCTCATGTACTCAACTTTTAATAATGATTTTTTTTAAACTTAATAGTATTTTAGTCAAAAGCTTTTTTTTCCTAAATGTCTAGACTACCGTAATTTTATAAAATATTAAAAAAAGATGACCTTAATGATAAATATGAAAAACATTTACCCATCATATTATAATGTTTTCAATCTATGTTTTGAAATATTCGTTTAATCATCCGTATTAAAATAAACATTGAGTAAGCATTGACTTTGACAAATAAAGCTTTAAGACCCCATGCTGAAACCAAAACATTGTCATCGTGGTTCCAGAACCATGAAAAGATTGTTTGTTATAATTAATCATCGCCAATTATATAGTTAAATATTTAAATATTTATATTACTCAATGTGGAAATCTTAGTTTTACTTTTTCTTAACACAATGACATAAATCTTACGTCATATATTTTATACAAATTACATTATGTTGAGTTTTGTCTAATTTATTCATTAGTTTTATTAGACATTGTGCAAAATCAATGTTTCATTGAATAAATTTGGCATTGTTAATTCAAATTAATAAGAGTTCGATTTATAATATTTGTAAAAGTAATTACCAAAACAGTTGAAATGCTTAAGTTTGTAATAAAAATACGGTTGTCAAAAAAAAAAATTTTTTTGCTAAAACGTTTATTCGTATTTACTTACGAAATAAAATTCCACATTAGTTTTTTTAATAATTTATTAAATTCTTAGATGTCAAATAAAGTCAATGTTTATTTATTATTACACATGACAAGAATTATACACAATTTGAGAAAAACAACACATAATTTGATTTGGACATACAATTTTAATGGATCTGGGTTTGTTGCCCTTCATTTGTCGTATCCCCAGTAAACTAGGCTTTTGCCTGTATCTCACTGAGGATATTTAGCATGAAAAAAATAAATCGATACTTCTTTCCGATTTTCGATTACACAAAAACAAAACCCCGTTGCACGCTCTCATCAACCTGACAGTGACACTCAACTACAACTGGAAACATCTTGCGAAATTCAACTCCTCACACATCATCACTCCAGAAAGACCAAAAATATTCATCCCACACTATACCGCACACAATCACAAATCTCACATAAATCCCTTCCACTCGTCATTCATCCTGAAAGCCCAAGTACTCAAAATCCTGTCGCAATAACAACCACGCTCCGATCGACTGTAAATGGTTTTCCTACCTTTACCTTTATTGAAGTCGGCACGCCATTGTATGTAATGGGAGCCAAATAAGCATATTGCCTTTGGGCAAAAGAGGTTTTAACTCTAGGGATGATGAACATTTCATTAGTTGCCATGCGTGTCATTTGTGTCTGCTGAGTCTGCATCTTCCCTTCCTCTCGATGGTAGTGCCAGAGAATGGATTTGAGATGTAAATTGGCTATTTTCAGGACCTGATACTCTCTGAAAAGCTCCGCCGTGGGATACCGAGCAGGAAGTTTATTAATTATTTTCACAATCAATTTTTGGGAAACCTGCAATATGTGTTTTTGGGTTAAAGTGCATCCTCCCCAAACTGATATACCGTAAGAAAGTGCTGACTGACATAAAGCGAAGTATATACTTTTAAGGATATTTTCACTGAGCACATTTCGAATCATACGGAATATGTATCTTAGTTCTCTGATTTTTGCGCTCAAAGTGTTAATATGGACCTCCCAACGAAGGAACTGATCAACATAAACTCCATAGATCAATATTCACATAATGTTAAATTTATTTAACATTATGTGAATCATACACTTTTTTAATGAGCTTAATTTTTTAAATATTATGAAGAATAAAGTTAGAGGACAGATATTTTTTTGATGTTTCGAGTTTTCTTTCTAGAACTCCGTAATGATAATTATTATGATAGAATTTACTTGGTAAGTTCCAGAAAAAAAAACAATTTTTCTATTGCGACTCGAGTTTCTAGCTTTTTTACCGAGCTCTTCGTCCGGCAAACTTCTTAACAGCTTGAGTTAAGTAAATGTGAGGCAAGGCACCATATTAATGGAATTTACTGAGTAAATTTACCATATATACGAGTTTGTGGCACAAATTGGTATGTGCAAAGTTTTGAAAAATGAGATTTCTTGATAATTTATCAAATGGACTGTATGTTGGGGAAAACTGAAATTATATGTTAACTGGATACTATTTTCATACAATATTATAACTGGTCAGATGCTTACACATTGAAAGGTATTTCAACTTTTAAATAGAAATATCTTAGAAACAGGACAATGTTTTGTCAATTTGTACCTGAGACCCAACAATATGGTATATGAATTGTTAATCTGATAAATAAATTACGTTTCTACAATTCCATTCAAATTTCTACCATTTGACCAAATTCAATGACAACAATATTGCCTGCCTTGTGCGTATTTTCAGAAATATATTATATATAAATACGGATTTGTTCTTGATATTGTCATGTATTCGCCATTAACATTCTTTAAATATCAAAATTTGACCAAAAAGTTGTGTGAAGTAGGTACGTATTTTTTTCCCAATAAAATAGGTGATTTTGAGAAAAGTTTTTCTTTCTAGACAACATTCTATTGACTTCTTTATAATAGTTACATTGTACCGTACCACGTAAACATTTAGAAAAAAATATATCAACTTCTCAGTATTTATTAAATTTACGACCCAACAGTTTCTTTTATAAACAAATGCACATTTGACAAGTTAATACAAAGACTTAAAATTATTGACGAAAATTCGAACCTTTATCTTAGATTAACACGTAGGTAGATTACAAACAAGCATTAGTAATAATAAAATAATTGTTTAAAATTATTGACCAAAATTCAAACCTTTATCTTAGATAAACATGTAGGTACATTACAAACAAGTATTAGTAATAATAAAATAATTGTTTAAAAATTTTTTAAATCAATATGTATGTTTAAAATTTAAAATAAGTATGTATAATATATTACAATATTATTATGTTACCAAATTTAGCCAAAAAGACTTGCCTAACTGTGAAACACATATTTTAAAGTGGTACAAACTTAGATATGTTATTAGTGGGACAACACTTTCATAGAACGAGACGAATTCGATTTTTCGACAATTTTGAGAATTGATCTTAAAATTTAACAAACACATGATGCCTCACTTGTAGCACGAGATACAAGTTGCTTTGCAGAATCGAAACATTCCACATGTTCATGCAGGGTTACTTAACTCCAGAGACAAAGTATTGTCCTTGTAAATTTTATTTATGTTATATTAAGTTATTTAAATTGATTTATCATATAAATAATTATAAACGTTATTTTTATTTTGTATCATAGCTAAATTTCTAAAGGAGAAAAATGTGAAATATTTTAGAGAAATAACCAATAATTTATTATTCGTATAAAAGTTTATTTATTTTTATAAAATACTTTTTATATTTATTACCGTTATTAGTTCCGTTTATTAGTTCTTTTGTCTTTTAAACTTATTTGAAAACAAATAAATCATTATCATCTTTCGAGGTAACATGTCTAGATATACATCTTATGATACTGCGATTATTCTCTTGTAGCAGTACGGCGTGATTGTACAAAGAATTTGCTACAAAATATTGACGGATTCCAACCATCACCGACCAAAGGGCGCGCTCCTTACATATCCCAACACTATCACCGCCCAAGGAACAATAGAAGAGCTTTCTGCTTTCCAAATTACAGTGGACATTATAGACTTTGACTCTAGAGGCCGAAAACTCAACGTGGAAGTTAGCACATTATATAATCGAATTAAATTGATATATTACATTGTAATAATTAATTAGACGGCTCATATAGTTTTATAAGAAAATATAACCTGACAAATGCTCTGTTTTTGATTTTATAAAAATAAACACATAACATAAAAGTTACTAAAAAAATATATTTCAATAACCGCTACCTACGATTAGAGGCGTGAACCTTTTCATTTGTTTTGTTTATACAATAATTGTAACCAAAAACAAACCACTTCAACCATTTTAATTCTCTTACTTCCCTTTGCTACCAGTTTGATACAAATTTAATAAAAAATATTTGACATAATACATCTTGCACATAGTGTTCGAAATATTTATTTCATAATAAAAAATAATAATATTTTATATAAATTTCCTTTTAAAATATGTGCTTTTAATTTAGTTGAACGTCTTTCAACATATTGATACATAACTAATATTTTTTAAAAGAAAAAAACAAATAAACTATCATCGATTTATGACTATCATTAACATTTTTAACAGTGAATGAAAAAGTAAAAACGCTATCTTTCATAACAAAACGATAAAAACCATTATGTTCAAGACCGCGTCCAATAAATAAGAAATCAATATAAATCACATGAAAAAAATTATGCCAATTCGGTTTGTACGTAGATAAAAATAATTTTCAAGTCACAGAGGTTAACTGCGATTAGCAATACCATGGACAGCGAAGGGGGGTAAGCTATGGGGCCCACCCGCATGGAACTCCAGTGGCTCTCACGATCTGCAATATCACGACCTCAAGCAGAAGCCTCCGTAGAGGAGCATCTTCAGCAAATCCGACCACTACTGATTCTGCTTCTCAAGATGGAACCAGTCTCCGTAGTACATACAGTCGAACAAGGCACCATACAACGTGCATGCGAACTATACCATCATATGTCCACTTGTTGGACATGCGAATCAGGGATTCGTATCTTATGGGTGGAAAGTTTCAAATACTTTGTAGCCATGGAAACGTTGATGGAAAAGTTGATATATTTAAAGTATTATGAGGAATATAGAAAATATTTATTACTTTAAACAAGTTTGACTTATAAGAAAAGAAAGTTAATTGTATTTGATATGTTGATAAAAGTGGGTCTGAGTCCCGGTCTGAGTCCAGAATGGCGTTTTATAAAATGTCCCTTCACTATTATTCTTTCAATATTTTTAGAAATGTATTAAATAACAAACGAATTGTTACTCTTAGGAAAAGTACTCGTAAATGTGTGAATATTATGAGGAATTCTATTTGGGTGGTACTTTCTCAGATGATGGAAGAATTTATCGAACAGCATGTAGCGATAGGTAACAAAGTCAATAGAACACTGAAACATATATATTCGAATTGGACAGTATCAAGATTTGCTAAGCTTATCGTCCATAATAATAGTTTGGTGGCAACTTTGATGTATGATAATAAGACGTGGATGTGGAAAGAACTGAGTTTTTATCAGAATTTTTAACTCGATTATCACATCACAATTTTTCTTCGAGCATACAATTTGATTTTGCTATTTTATTCCTTTTGAAATAATATTGTAAAAACAGATATTTTTTTGTTTAAGTGAATGTATTTTAACATAGTAATACTTGAACTTAGTTTTCTTTTGCATATTTTCGTTCAATATATTATATATCATCACTTTTAAACCATCTTAGAATACCGATTGTAAGATGTATTTTTTTAAAGTATCAAGTCTTTAAAATGGGTATTAGATGGTTAAATAACGCCTTCAAGTCTTTTGATTGATGCAAGATTTTTTAAATATTAAAAAAAAAAAACAGAACATGTTAATTGTGAATTAGGTTGTTTTTGCACGATTACGTCCATATCACATACAGAACATTTTTTTACATTTACATTTTTAAAATTTATGATTATAAAAATACTAGTTTAAATATTAAATCAACGATTCAAATATAATTTATTTGAATATCATAACTACTAAATTTTAAAAACAATTTTGATAAAGAAGTAATTGCCGAATACTTCAGTGTTTTTTATATTTTCTTATAAATAACAAAATTGATTATTACGAAATTAATAAAGAATAAAAAAAAACACAACATGGATATCGACTTTAAAACATTAAAAACATACCTTAATATATTTAATTTTCAGACGGTCAAAATTGTTACAAAACAAACAAATACTTTTCGAGGTCGATTCAAAATGTATCTTACAAAAAAGTAATAATAAAATAAACATCTAACGAAAGGTCAAAAGTGCAGTTAAACCCAACATGATGCTTTAAACAATCTCTTTCTTCCTCTTGCGGTCTGTTCTTATTTTATTTTGTGTTTGCTTTATAGCGTTTTATAAACAATATTAATAAAAAAAAACAACAATAATAAAAGTGATGTGGTGATTGAATGGTTTAATGGACAATTGGTTTGGCCTTAACAGTATCGTGCCATTAGAGTCAACACCCAGCCACTTGGATACAAAAATGTTTACAAGGTTTGTATAACACTTTTCTTACTTTCGTTTTATTTTAATCATTCCTCCATAGACCAGGTCTGTCCAACATTGTATGCAAGTAAAACGAATATTTCGATTAAATTAACTAAGTTTTATCTAGAATAAAGCATTTGGAAGAATTACCAATATTCAGGGGCATTGTCTTCTCCCGTGTTCAGAGAAGACCGTCATCGCTTTATGCATTTCATACTATGCGTATGTCCCCACCGGAGGAAAAGTCTCTTCAGGATGTTTTCTAGTCACTACATGACATGACACTTCAAATAAATCAAGAAGATTTCGATCGCCTACGTTAGATCGAGCTGGATCCCATTATTGAATTATTGAACTGCTGAAACATTTTACAAAGTTAGCGAATGTTCAAAATTTATAACGGGATTTGAGCAGAACTCGAATGATATCTAATTACTTTCACATTGATTCTATTATAACATTTATTCATTATTTGGCTTAGTTTAAATGTTTTGAAAATTCTAGCAATTGATAAAAAAACTTATTTATTTCTGATAAATATTTAGAAATTACAATTTTCCCTTAAATAATGTTTGTTTTAGTAAAATATTCAAAACTTCTATGAACTACACTTATCTTCATTATAGTCAGTCATTATAGTCAGACATATATCATACGATAACAGATTTTAGAGATATTCAGGTTTAATAAAATTGGTCTTCGAGAATTAAAAAAAAAACAAAAAAAACTATCGTTTCAAGTGATCACATTTTAGACGTGGATTCTATATAAATATAAAAAACGCAGAATATTGAAAAGTATTGCCCTATCGAGTTATATGAATTTGTTGAATATATCATTAAGTTATGTATTTTAAAATCAACATACTTGTATTACAAATGATAATATAAATACAGTGTTTTTTGAGAAGCTTTACTTTCCACTTAATATGTATATTTTGGATAAAGAAATGTAGTAAATGTTTTTTTTTTTAAATCTACCGAAAACAAAGAAGAATTAAAATTAAATTTGATATTACACAAATAAATAACAATTTTATGTCTCGGTATAAAATATTTCAATAATCTTCCCGAAACCATCAAAAGCATTTTTGATAAAAAAAAATAAAAAAAATCAGATATGTTATTATGAAGCGCCTCCTCAACAGTTATATTTTATATTGTTTGTAGGTAAGTTAAATGATGAACATAATAATAATTAGGCTAGAACAATATACATAAGTTATTAGCTTTAAATATAAAATATTATTAGTCATAAGCAGATAATTATAAAATTAATCATTAATTGAGCAAATCCCTCCCCACACACAAAAACTAGTTATTGATAGATGAGGTATTTTGTAATTTATACAATGGACTTTTATGTTAAACTGTGATTTTGGAAAAAGTTTAGTAAGAAAATAAACCATTCAAAATAAAAAAAATTATCTAGATTTTTATTTAAAAAACCATAATAAAATCATTTTAATAAATTAATTTAATGAACACTGCTTGCATACAACAAATAAAAATGTTTAGGCACGCCTGGCATACTCCAATTTAAATGTCTATACATTTTCTCTCCTTTAACAAATGGTATATATTTTAATGATTGTGTGCTCTTTTAAATTTTGCTTTTTTTCAGAAAGCAGTAACATAGTTTATTAAGATTTACTGAACGTTATTCGAACTCTATTGTCACTGAATCGAATTGCTCACCGGACCAGAAAAGTTCCATTGATTTTTTAAACCAGTAGTTGACAATTTTTAGAACACTTCAATATATTTTATACAATAAGTTATGCTGTACTATCAGATTTCTTTATCAAACGTTCAAATTCTGAGAAATTGAATAAAAAAACTGAAATTTTAATAACATTTGTAACCACTTCCTGTATACCTAATATTTTGTTAAAAAATCTTATAGTTCTATTGACTATTTCTTGAATCTTAGAAAATACGTATATTTCTTTGTGGTGTCATGTTTATAATTTTTTAAGTATATAAATAGAACACTTATGTTTTAGTTCACAACTGGTTTTAAAGACCTCGGTCTTCCACGTCAGGTCAGTTCAATTTCACCTGACGAGGAAGACGGAGGTCTTTGAAACCGGCAGTGAACTAAAAAAAACAATGCTGAATACAAAACATAAAAAAGTGTTTTACTCATTTTATTCAAAAATTATATAGTCTAGCCTAAAAAAAACCACATTCAAAGTTTAATTGTTTTCTAATTTTAAATAATTTACATGTACCGTTAAAATCCAATTACGTATAAATCTTTAAAATTAAATGTACGAGTATTTTGTCTGGTGGTAATTCTTAATGCAACTTTATTTTAACAATTAAAAAAAAATGTTGAAAACATTTTTTTAAAATTAGTTAGAAACAAATTGGTACATTAAGTTTAAAAAACTATCTAGTGTATTCGATGGTTGAAATTTTGATTTAACTGTGAAATGTACCACACTTATTCAATTACCGTTCTTAAGATGTTCTTGGTATAGTGAAACCGGTAAATAGGCAAACATTGAGTGGAACAGACTTTTGTTTTATTTTTTAAAATTGATCAAGTTTAAAAATAAAAAGTATGAAACAATTATTATAAATAAAAAATAATTGTTTAGGTGAAACAACTTACTCCCATTACAAGCTCGATATGCTTTCTTTGCAAACATTTTCTGAAATATTGGAGACGTCGACATCTGACCATATTCAAAAGGACAGCTCGAACAACAAAGGAGAAACACTTGGCAAGTTAGTTCTATGTTACATACGAGTATTACCAGTCTAAACAAATTAATACGTTAGTATTTCCAATCGTTTTTGCTTCATTCTTTCTCGAACCTTATTTAGCAGGCCTCTTCTGGGACGTGAATTCCAAGCTTTCTTTTCATCTCTTAAGTAGTTTTATAGTAATTCGGAGGCCAACTGGGTTAATGTGTAGTGCTCTTAATTTTTTTATATATTTTCTCATGTGCAAGCTATAATCTTTATTTTTTCTTTTCCATCTGACAATTTATTTCAACTCACAAAATTCTTTGACGTGGATATTTTTGAACCTATCGCCAAGTATTTTTCATGCCTTATTTTCTCTTTGAGGCTTTTCATCTCTTAGCTTCGTAACCTGGTGTTAATTTTGATAGTTTTTGCTCTGGTAAGTTTGAAATCACCTGAAAGAAAGTTTTAGTTTTATTATAAATAAAAAAACACAGCTAAGCCACTTTAACAATTGACGGAATTAATATCTATTTTTTTATATTAAGTAGAAGAAATTAACCCACTGTATGTATCCATCTATTGACTGTAAAAAATAATAGTATATTTTAAAAAAGAAAACGAGTCGAGTGTTGGGATAAAAAAGTGATGGCTACGATCGTTACATTGGGTACTTTCCCGCATCAATATGTCTAGAAAGACTTTTTTGGTAACAAACAAAGACGCTTGAACATATTATAGAGCCAGTATAGCAATTCAAATCTCAAACTATTGCATATAAATTTTAATGAAGTGAAGTTTACTAGTATTGAATAGAATTTAGAGCGTATTCTGAAAATTCTGTAGAATATGCATAATTTTGTAAATGGAATGTGCTTTTTGCATCATGTCTTTTATGCAAAATAGTAGTGTTTATATTTTTTCTACTCTATTTAATTTATTTTCGAGCTTCCTTTTCTGTCTTTCGGACTCCTTTAATCTATTATTCTTCCATTATTTTATTTCAATGGCTATTTTTAATGTGGATTTTTTATTTATTTATTTTACACATGATAAGAAATATACATAATTTACAAAAAAAACAACATGTAATTTAATTTGGACACACAATTTTAGTGGATCTGGGTTTGTTGCCTATCATTTGTCGTGTCCCCAGTAAACTAGGCTTTTGCCTGTATCTCACTGAGGACATATAGCATGAAAAAAAAATGAATACTTCTTTCCGATTTTTAATGACATAAAAACTCGCTGCACATTTTCTTTAACCTCACAAACAGCGACACTCAATTACATATGTATACATCACGCGAATCAAACCCCTCACACTTCATCACTCCAGACAGACCAAAACGTCCAACCCACAATAAACCGCGCATAATTCGCCTCATTATAATATTTCTTGTCTATACCATCACTGAACATTTAGAATTATTGTTTTGAATTTGTTGTAAAAAATTGTCAATCTTTTTGAAAATAAAATGAACACATTTTTCTAACGCTCTAAATATCAACAGTGCATCTTGATCGAATTAATGCAGGTGACAGGGCATAGTGCAAGAGATGAGAGTTTAACTCTTTCAAGTTAAGATCAAGATGAAAATATTAATTGCCAGTAAAAAATAAAATGAACACATTTTTCTATCGCTCTAAATATCAACAGTGCATCTTGATCGAATTAATGCAGGTGACAGGGCATAGTGCAAGAGATGAGAGTTTAACTCTTTCAAGTTAAGATCAAGATGAAAATATTAATTGCCAGTAAAAAAATATGATTGAATTAATTAACGAGAAAATAAATACAAAGCAAGTGTGAGGCCAACCATTTACAGAACTTACAAAGCATATGTGAGACAAATCACTTACAAAATTCGCAAAGCATGTGTGAAGCCAATCATTTACAAAATGTTTCAAGTATTAGTGAAGCTAATCATTTAGAAAATTTACAAAGCGTGCATGAAGTCAATCGTTTAAAATGCGTGCGTGAGGCCAACTTATGGAACACACAAAAAAAAAAATGTTATATTCTGAACTAATGAAACGAAAACCCTCAGTCACTATAGGCCAAATACTTAAAATTAGAAACTCCCGTATTTAAGAAATATGTGAAGTAGAAGATATTGTGAGATGAGATATAAATCGCAGAAGACACTGGTGAGGCCATATGGTACGAGAATATCCAACATGGCAATGAATCAAGTACATTATGGTAGAAGTCCTCAAGAATATCTCCAAAAATATGAAAGGAGAGCTGAGAGTCAACATTTCAAGAAAGGCTTTCCCTATTATAACAGATCATAATTCTTACTTAAGATCAAGGAAAATAATTCAAATAAATCAATGCATAATTGTGGTTCATCTAATTTATTTAAAAAAAGTCCCTACAGATACTGGCCGCCAAAATCGGGTGTATTTAGTATGTGTGAAAGGAAAGAATATTCTTATGGTATACTATAGGTACTCGACCATATCTATCGAACAAATTGTATTCTTCTATTGGAAAAGGTAATAAATAAATATGTTGATAATTTTTTTAATGCAGGCTAGTTTTAGAGTATTCTGGTCATGATCAAAGAAAGTGTGTTGAAATTTTCTGAATATTGCGACATGAGACCGTCTATAATAAGAATTATTTCTATCGACATCTAACTAAAATGTGGTAGCCAAATCTTATTCTTTCCGTTTCTGTTAACTCCTACTCATTCGAAGTTACATATCAATTTCACCAATTTATCTTCTCAAAGTAACAAATTACTTACATTACATTTGTAGTCACAAATTTGTACTGATTGACCGTGTGAAAGTGGAGGACTAATTATTCCTGCAAACGTTTAACTAATTTCCACCCACGTTCATGTTATCGCCAGGCCTTCAGAATGATTTGTATTAAACAGTAATCTTTACTACCACATCTGACTGTAATGAATTGAAATAGTGACAGATATTAATTACGTGACCCACCATATATAACCGTATAAGGTCACTTAAATTATTGTTATTGATTAACGATTACAAAAGTATTTTTGTAAAATAATTATAATTTATTGTTTTGTTGATGCATTACGGTACACAAGAGACTTAAATAGTCGATGATATATTTTTCATCAATCATACTCCTTAACCCTTCCCTTACGGTGATAAAAATAATACGCCTGCTCCGGTGTTGGGTAGTGAATACGCAGTAAGAAATTAGCGATTTTAAATCGGAAAAATAAGAAAATTCATAGATAATCCCCTTAATTAATTATAATTGAAGTTAAAAATTATAATAATTGAGATTTATTTGCTGAAAACATTAAAAAACCATCTGAAAACATTAAAAAACGCTCACGGAACGGGCGTACATCTAACCTATTTGCAATAGAGGCTACTAGTGGCGCGGAACGTCAGTCGTATACCCCGGCGCTTACGCCTTTGCTTGCGACGTTGAGACAATTCAGCTCCTCGCAATTCAGTCTAGTATGCAAGAGTGAGATGCGAATATAGTGTCGCGCTTCCCGCATACTATTCACCTATCGTCAAGACGAGGCACTCGCAGCGTTTAAATGCGAATTTGTTTTCGATCTTTACAAAACACCTCGATGTAGTCGATAAATTCTGATTATTATTAATATTATTTTTTAAAGCAATGCGTAAATATATTATGGAGGAATACCGAAAATCTTAACCCTGTATTTATTATATTTATAGAGATATTGATGGTTATTAAAAGCAACGTGTAGAAGATACCCAACACAGGGAAGGAAAGGTTAAGGGGTTTCAGATATATGGACCAGTTTTTGTATGCACGTAAATAAAGTTAGAAGTAACAATTGAGCTTAATTTACACACAATGACAATCGACTATTTTTGAAAAATCTGTATTTTCTTCATTTTGATATATAACAACGATATCGATTTAACTGAGCAATGCAATGCCAAGTAAAGCTCCTAAAATCAGTTTTTTTTATATTTTTGTTAACAATTTCGATAGACGTTATTGCATTGTCAAAAGTATTTTACAACTTTTTTTACAAGTTCCGGCTTAAACATCGTTACACTTTGTATTAGAATATTTTATAATAAACTATTTCCTTATTACACTAATTAATTTGAGATAAAAAAGTAATTTATTATTATATTAAATATTGTATAATACAATACCTGACAAGTGTTTAATAAATTTAAATTTTTTGTGTTAATGGTTAATGATAACAAACAAATTACCAGTCAATATAAACGGTGTATGGTTGTTTGGAAGAAATTGCTAGTAAATTAATAAAAATAAAATAAAATCCACTACTAATAATAAGAAAAAGTTCAAAGCATTTCTATATATTTTTATTTTTCTGCTTTCGTTATTTCTTTTATTGATCTTCCAACCTTTTTTTTTTCGCTGGCGTTGCACAAAATATATAATTTAAGAAATTTACTTTTTGTAATCTCCGGCTACGCAGACAAATGTTATAGAAATATTTTTGTTCAATTAGATAATTTTTTTATGTATATTTCCATTAAAGAACGAAAAAAACATTTTAGCATAAATATCTAAAATCGTCTAAATTTCCTAGTCGGTTTCAAAATTAATTATCACAGAAAAAAAAAATATTTCCTTTAAATCTGAATCACATTTATTAAAACATTAAAATAAACCACTACACTATTTTGATCTCGGCAAGATTATTTTTCAAAAAAAAATAACAATAAATATTCTTTTTTTTTTCACATGCATTTTCGGGAGTAGGTACAAAACGTTCTTGTGCGACACTTAAATTCAAAGGTTGTTTAAATCTAATATTTGAATGAATTTATAAACTTATATTAACACAAGATGTTTAAATTTTACATTAATTATCAAATTGCAAAAATCAAACTAGCAGAATTCTTAAATTTCTTTGCATTTAACAAGAAATATCGTCATCACTGCTGGGCCTCGTAGTCGAGGATCCCTTCGCCATTTCAATATCAATTCAGTTGGAAAGCGCACTGGCCACACCACTGTACTGGATCCTGTAGTGCACCGAAGTATTAAAATATATGGATCTTATTCAATTACGACTCCATGCCCTAGTTGGTAAGACGTCTGTCTTCCGACCCAGGGGCTGCAAGTTCAGTTTCCGTTTTTTAACGCTTTCATTTAAGACATCTTTAAAACATTTCTGGTTAAATAGAAGAGGGGGTAATAAACATGCTGGTTGTACTGTAGATAACGAGAGTTATATAATACAATCAATTATGTATATTTTATTCATTTTCTGGTAAGAAATTGTTTCTTAAAAACCAAAAATTTGTTCATATTTTTTCAACTTATACGAGTACTTGTTAACAAATAAAGAAATAATGAAATGGAAAAAATATTTTTCCTAATACGGATTCAAAACATTCCAAAAACAAAATTACAAAAGAAATCTATTAAATATTAGTCATTACTTGAAAGCATTCCTGGACAGTAACTATTAATTTCCAATTCGTTTGTTATTTCGCAAACAGAAGTAAATTGACTTTTTTATTTATCTAACCTTTTTTCCTTTAATAGAGATTCAATTTATTTTTCTCAGCATTAAATAAATCAATTTCAAAACACACGATAATTTTAACATCTGCATCGAGTTTATATTATTTTGAAATTTTGTATCCAGTTTTAAGCAAATCAATCATTTACAAATCCGGAATTTCAGCGGCACTCTACCGACGACACTATTTGTCAAAATCAGCCTTATCTCACATACGACATTTTGAATATATGGTCAGAATAATTAATGAAATGTACAGAAATAAAAATTAAATATATTTTATAAAATAACTGTCTAGATAATTTTTTAAAAAAATATTAGTTCCGCTTTTACGAAGGCCAATATATATATTTTGACTCATATATTTGTGTCATATTATCTATAAAACATAAAAAATATATAGAATAAATTTGTTCTTTTTCAAGATGTCAAGTAATTACGACATTGCCTGTATGGAACCATAATATATTTATTTTCATGGCAATACATTACATGACACAAACTTTAACTAAGGAGCTGAAACAAAGGAATGATTCATAGAAGTCTTTTCTAAAGAAAAAAGTTTTTATTTAGGTAAATTAAAAACCGAAATGGTTCAACAAAGGCTGCATCATTCTTTCTGGTCGTCTTTCCATCAGAAACTCGTGTTGTTATTGCTATCTAAAAAACAATAATATGCATACAATAAATTAATATACACATAGACGTCATCTTATGTGCGTTATTTTTCCTCCAATGCGTCTCTGATAGCTAATTACAGTACTGCCATTTGGCTGCATTTGTTGCTGTGTACTCCCATTCGCGCTTTCACCTGCCCTCTGTTAGATAACCAAAGAGGATATTTCTTGAGAACTACGTGTCCTGACCAACGCAAGCGATACCAGAATCTCGATGTTACAGCTGTTTGTCTGATGTGTATTTATAATGAAAATGTGCCACATTCAACTGAAGATTCTTAACTTTCATATTTTTTTTTAGCTCGAAAGCTTTTAATGTCTTTCTTTCTTAACAAATTTTTAGTGGAAACAATTATTAGATATCCCTCATATATAAAAAAAAGATCATGAAACACCTGTGCAATGCGTGGATGTTCATGACAAACAGATAATTCACAACGGGAAAGAGGTCGAGTTGATTGACAATATTTAATGAACACCATACATAGATTTGCATCCTAATATGGTCGCATCGCGGGTAGGTCATAAAATTGACTAATATTTATGCCTCCATAGAAAGAACTCCCATTCATCTGACATGTTGCGTTTGATGGTGGCTGCAACTTTTAGCCCATTCTGTCAAGCTCTTAGATTGGTTAAGAAATTGACATAAGAGTCGATATGGTTAAATCTCGTGGTAATTAAAACCCGGGTCGTTGGAAAAAATATGTAGTCTAGTTAAATCCAAGATTAATTTATCATCTTGATCGAGTTTACTTTATAATTGTCGTAACCTATAATTTTAATTGAACATACTATACATCAATCGCGAGAATGCAACAATTTTGTAACTCCGTGTTAGGTTTGACGGATATTCCAAGTAGATGTGAGTTCAGGAGACTCCAATTCTGGCATTTTCTTAATCTTGGGGTCTTAACTAAGAGACTGGTTTATGCATTAACATTTCAATTTTATCTTAATAATTTTTTTAATCGATTAATTTTCTTTATTCGTTAACTGTATCTAATTGTGTTTGAGTATTTTTTGCCTTTCAGTGTTAGTGTCCTAAGAATATGATAACATGGTGATTCTATATGCCGTACGCGTTCTGATTTTTAGAAATGTTAACATTTTATCTTTTTTAGTAAAAGTTACTGTGATTTGTTAAAGAAACTAAAGTGTCATTTATGTTTTTAATAAATAACTAAATTATACAGTAACTGAAGTTAGGAATTTCATTAATCAAAAAAATATATTGTTATTTATCTCAGTTTGATAAAAAGAAAGTTCGTTCAGTAACAATAACCACACTCGCTAGATATCTGCAAGCGTTGTTTTCTCTTACAATAAGGATATTACCAATAAGTGCAATGATGAACCGCGAGTTTCATGCCTATTCTAGTGGATCTAAGCCCGAATACTCAATTAATGAGACTGAAGACAGTGTTGTCTCCCGGATACGCTCTTCAATGTGATTGAATCACCAATTTGGATATGTTGAAGTGTACAAGAATATATTTTTTTCAATTTTTCAATATAATCATCATGTTGATCAATTTTTAAAACGACGTATTTTTTCAATTAATCGAATGAATAAAATGGAGATCTGTTACCTCTGCCTTTCACAATAGAGACATGGTGTGATGAAGATTATGATAATAGATTAAGGAACAGTGGAGTAATCCAAGTTCACAATTAGGTATTGTACGTGTTGGGAATATTACGGCACGTGGACAGACAACAAAACTCGCACACGTTTAGCGCATCCTAGTCAATGTGTTACTATCACATATCGGAAAATCCACAAAGTATTCATTGTTGTTCGCCTTCCTTTGCTTAGTTTTTCTAAGTGTGCATAAATGCGGGGAAATCCCCAATCGAATGGCAGCTGCCTTTTTTTGTTATATTATTAATATGTCAATAATAGTAGATTCAAATCGCAAGTTACAACGTACTTGAGAAGAGTCTGCTTCTAAACGGCGTTATTGTATTGTACTATACTCTCGTTGTATACCGTTGAGCCTGGTGGGGATATTGTTATGTAGCAATCTCTTTCAAACAATCAAAAAGTTGTTAAAGAGGTCTTAAGTTAAAATCAGACTGGAAATTTTTAAACTATGGGTTTCAACGGGGTTCGAACCCGCAACCCCCGAGCTGGGAGACAAGCGTCTTACCAACTAGGTTATAGAGGTAATCTATATAGATTATCCTTTTATTATTATTAATTCTAGAAAAAAAATATAATTTTGAATAAGTCGAACATCTTATACAAATTCAAATCAAACAGGAAACTCAAATGGACTATATTAAACATAAAAATAAACAATTTGAACGTCTGAAAGAAATAAAAATAAAGGAATTCAAACAAACGCAATCAAAATGTATATCTTTTTTGTTTACTTAAGTATGAAGTAATCGCTCGAGCCGGCGCGGCGCGGCGGTACACTCGAGACGACCCGTTCCGTCAAATCTGGTTTCGGCCGGGAATCCGTCTATGTCAGATGGCATACTTGTATTTGAAACAAAGCTATTATTTCCGTGAAAGGTGAATCAAAACAAAAAAGTACTCATCGGGTTTATAACGGGTACTAGTTCGTATTGTTTTAAATTGTATTTGTTTTGTATTCAGTGATCGAGAACCATTTCATTATTTAAAACTAAAATTTTCTTTTAATAATAATACGTATACATACATAACATTATACAATTACTTTGTCGAGGTAGGCAGAGAGAAAAAAAAACGCTAGACTTTTCTATCTCGACACACATCCTTCGTCTTTTCTACGCCCATACAGCTCCTACAATTTCACTTATTTCATACATTTATTTCTTTCAACATATCATTCACTTGATCCAACTATACCATTCTTGATATTTCTTTATTCATTCGTTCTACATGCTCGGCGAAGTCCGTAGCCTACTTTTATTTGTTTATTTATTTTCTCGAAACAGACTTAGCTCAATCACATTGAAAAATACAAGAAATGTTAACATTAAAAAAATTATATAAAATAAAAAAAATACATAAAAATAAAAAATTATGTATATGCATACATATGTTATATATAATACATACAAACATACACATATATTCAAAGTCACTTAACACTTGCCTTACTGTGCTAATAAATTCCGCCAGCCACGGTGCTGGACGCTAAGCGTCCAGTGAAAAAATTATGTTTTAAATTAAAATTATGCAAAGTCTGTCAGGTTAATTTTTGTAATAATCCATTAAAATAATATTATTACGTATTAAAACGTCGAATAATCAAATACAATATAAGTCCTGGTCACTCGATATCCATCACAGGGTGGCAAGTGTTAAATACGTTGATGAGTGCTTTCTAACGCGCTCAATCTTAGAAGAAAATTTACTTTTGGTAATGTGATATGAAATATGCCTTAGAAGTATGTTAACTAGAGCCGAAAGAATAACATGTTATTAAAGATTAATCTCGCGCTGTTATCAAGTTTATTTCGAAAGAAGGGAAAGCCCGATAGAAACTAAATGACGTAAGAATCAAAATATTTTTCTACCCCTTAATGTTGTCATACTACTGAGGGTAGAGGTTTTCAAATTTTAACTGTAACGCTTGATAATGGGATGAGTGCGGTATCTGTCCATAAACGCTTTACTTGTTCAGACCGAAAACATTTGGACATTAATGATGTGTCAGTGATTTTATTTGCCTGAAGTGGTTACTTGATTTGTATAAATCTTAAAATACTCTATGATGAGGTAATCTCATATCGTGAAGGGAATGACAAGAGATACCATCAAGAACTATTTCAATATTGTATTTTACACCAATTATTTTAAAACAATGAGCATTTTCAACATATATTACTCGTTTAAAATGTAAATAATTCAAATTCACCTATTTATAGACGTTTAAAACGCTCTTCGTTTGTGTTAAATGGGTCCTTGTCACGAATTCCATTCTCTGCAAATCCTTTATCCGGCATTCAGTTTAAATACGTGACATGGACATTCTAGACAAAAACATGAAGTTTAGCAACATAAAACGAAGTCATCGTTTATAAAGGTGACCGCATTGAGGCACCATGAAGCCATTTGCATTAAGGACTGTACTAAACCACCAGTACTTGAGATGAAACAGAAGCAAAACATGTCCTTTTATCATTTATAATGTGAAAAATTCTACAAATAAAGGAACAATAATGCTTCTCAAATTCTAGCGTTTGTGGATAAACGCCACTGGTTGAAGTGCAAGGAAATAATAATTTACAAATTGTGGTTTGTAAATTATTCTCTTGTCATTGTTTTAAAGGGCCTTAAGGGAATGGTATTTGATTACGTCTCTGAATTCTGCATTTATAATGCCTTGTCTGAACTTCAAAGTCACACTTTGTGACCCATCACTTTTAATTTGCCGGCTGCGTATAATTTATTAAGATGAACCGGTCACTATCCCGGTTCAATTTGGACTGCAGCTCTATGGTGGTTATGCTGTAAAATAGAAGAACTGAGACGACAAGGCCATACATCTAGCTTAAGTTG